>LUCM01005715.1:0-12790 GCA_008360955.1 Fasciolopsis buskii | reverse complement strand
TATAAGTGTACGTCGCATGCGGTCAGTTGTTGTATTGCGGTGGGAGACGTGAGATGCGGTCGATGTTCGTTGTTGGAGTTTCGGTTGAAACCAGACACAAAACGATGACAATATACAGTATAATAAGGCTAATACTATGGGAATTATAGACGGGTGCAGTAATATTAGCTTAAAATCATAGGGCTATTTAAGCCAAGCTTTAGGGAAAATAGCTTATTATCAGCGTGTATGAAAACTAATAAACTAATACGTTATGTCTCACCGTCGTTATGAGAACATCTCGTCTGACATATTGTGCACTATTTGTTCCCATATATGAGACTATTAGAATTGGAAGGCTACAAGATAGAGTACTCAAATGAGCTAAAGAATCAAAAATGTACATCGGGGTAACTTTGATAAAAACCTATTGACCACGCCTTCGTGCTTGTAGTCAAATAACTCAGATCACCTAACCTGGCTGGAGACACTGGGTGAAGGATATGGCAGTGGAAACGTAACAGTGCGTATCTGGTGCTGCATTTTCACCCAATCAGAATGATTGGGGAAACACTCTTGCTTGCCATGTACGTCACGAGTTGTTGTAAGTGTTGGAAGAAGTAGGCCATCAAATTCTATATTGTTTCAAACAACCGCCTGTAGTATGTCCACTCCCTGTTCCTCATTTGATATTCATTCTTTTTATATAAACGTAACATATAGGGAAAGGCACGAGTCGATCAGTGAGGCCTATGCCTCTGTGTTTAACGCTGAACGATGATATTAAGAAATCCACACATGTTCAAGAATTGGAACGCAAGAACTACAATCACGGTAACGTCATATGAATACAAAGAATATGTCAAGGATTGCTCTTGGGACAAAGATGACAGGTCGACCAATTCAGTGGGGGCGAACTTACCTGTCAAATGATTTGGACAATATACAACTTCTATAACCTAAAAGCATACTATTCGTCAACAGACATAGCCGTGCGCTAGATCGCATGATGATAAGCCTACCTAAAAGTAACCTATGAGAAAATCATGGGGGGGGACCAATGTTCCGAAGTTTTTTTCAAATACCAAAAGGGAATAGGGCTAAACTTATGAAGTGTTTTCTTCATCTGAATTGATTATTTCGTTAGGCTACTTTTGATAAGCTGCATGTCATTTACTCATCAGGATTTATTGGCAATATGCTGAATACCCCAGTCTCAAGAAGAGCAACCGGTAAAAAGAAGTGCGCTTGAAGGATACATACACATATGATTCAGTATTTTTAGTGGCAGTTTTCGCATGGCGAAAATTGTAGGACAAAACATTGCCAGAAAGCAACGAACTGTTTCGCGTACTGCCGCTACGATGACAGGTATCATACCGGTACTATCTCCTGATCCACCATCCCATAACCTAGTAACAGCTCCTTTCTTAGTTTCCATTTAGAAGCTATTTGGATTATTAGGAGCGTAATGGATATAGAGTCCCATTTAAGGACCATCATATGATTCGGTGCGCAGGATTTTGTCGTCGTCAAAGCAAGTGCTATCTCAGATAGGAGGGGAACACAGGGATCGAAAGTATTGTTTCAGCCTATAGTATTTCGCATTATCTCCGTGTTTCCGGACTTATTTTGTCTGATTCTCCATTTCCGTAATGCATGAACATTAAGTACTGAAAATAAACCATACTATTTCGGCCTTGTGCACATTTACTGAAAGGTTAAATTGCTCCGCCGAATCATCATGTGATTCTTAAACTGCCTTATCATCCATTCACGCTCCAAATGAGATTCTAGTGACAAGATCTAGTTTGTTCTCCATATTTTGAAAACGAAAACTGCGTGTCTTCGGAAATACGTAAAGAAAAGCAATTATCCAAAGTCTTGCAGGCCGCGGGATGAGCGAACACTGAAATAAGGAAACTCGATGTATAGGGATAGAGACTAGATGAGGGTGAATGGTCGCTTGAATGCCGAAAGAACGAAGCCGTCGGAAAGGGATCTATCGCAGCGAATACTGAAGAACAAAAGCCAAAATAACAACAATGGAAGAGAGATATCGGAACAACTGCCCAGCAACGGGAAAGCGCCTGCGGACTAGAAGTCATGGAGGCTACATTGGCCATCCTTTAGTCTTCCGTCTGGGCAGCAGGCGTTAATACCAACCCGACGGTGGTGATCCGTTAACACCCCGGTAGCACCTCGCGGTATATTTCTGTGTTACGGAGACCCACCAGGAAAACCGGTTTGTTTCAGGTGGCTCATGATGCCGTTTGCCGCTTGTTACTTCGCATCCGTTACGCTGGACGCAAAGCACAGCCACTAACTGTAAACTAGTCTACTGTTCATTTTTGGGGGATGTGGAATGATACGATTTAAGAGTCTACGTCATCAATGTGCTCGGTAACGTATGAAAAAGAGCTTACCATACTAGGTTAAGGGGGTAAAACGGAGCATGGTAAACCAGTGGATGAGAAACTTGTACAAAACGTAAACGGACAAACGTAGATGATAACAAATATCTCCTATCCGTTCGTTTGTCCCGACACTCGCATGCGAGTCCTGAATCCATGTCAGGGTGCTGAACCCAGGATTGAGAAGCCAAGATATTTACATCCAAACGGCCAACTGCTGTCCAACTCAAGGTCAAAAAACACTGGAATTCATATTCGTCACACGTTTGTGAAAAACTGTGTACATGGCAAGGCAAGAGCAGCTCATCCTCTTGATTGTAAACCACTGTTAAGAAAGGTAACTGCTTTAAAATCTCTTATTGTTGCTGTTGCTAACTCTAGCGCCTTCGGTCAGTCATCTCGAATCTAGTTCAATCACAGACCACCTAATCAAGGGAGAACGATCGAATGACATTTGGCCGCCCAACAAGAGAGTTCGTTCTTTATTTGTCCTAGTCAAACTGCTTATGTGGGTACACAAAGGACAGACCTCATTGGCCGACTACCCATCGTCTCTCGGATAGATTGTTTCTCCTTTGATCCTCGCTCCGAACGCCATCTCCATTCGTCTCTGAACGTGTCATGAAAACTGGATCGTTTTCCTGTTTCTGTTATAGACAGTGACCAATCTAGTGTTTTTGGTGTCGCAGATTTAATTCTTGTCATTTTTCGATACGAACCTATGCTTTTCGAAGTATTTTGAAAGTGATGTTATTTTAGATATTGCGCAGCTGGAAATTTTTGTAAGGCCGCAAAAAGATTCATCGAATCTCGCTCTGTGATTGGCTGCCTCATCAACTGACTAAGGCCACCCCACAAAACTATAAAAACGATAAGGGCCACTTGACTTCTGACTTGTATTGGTGAGTCACTAATAAACGCGCGGCCATGTTGTGTCCGTCTTCTCTCTCTCTCTCTCTCTCGCTAGCGGGTTGGGCTAGCTATTTGAACTCTGCGTTGTTCCTGTTTGACTGCCACTCAAGGGGGCATCTGGTTTATTCCATTTCGTTGTGCAACTATGGGACTTGAAGGCCCAAGCCCGAACCATTGTCTCCAATCGCAGTGTTAGTGTTCTGCTAGATCGCAGACGTCGTTCTTTTGCTATTGTGTGACGCCTAGAACTGGCGTTTTGTGCTTCGGTGTTGCATGTTGATCAGTCTATCAGGGTAACATAACAGTTTCACAGTTAGGGTGAATAGTTGACTGCTCGCCTAACCTCTGGGCTTGTAGCCATTCAGATCCGTAGACCGCGCGTCATTCACCTGAGTGCCGACGGGCTCGCTGGACGGTACTGTCTCACAGACCTGATGGACTGTTTGCTGTCGCATAACTGATCGTGCCGAAACAAAGCGCACTGACACTTTTGAAACAAACTCGTAGCCTCACCTCGCAGTAACCGTCTACCTTCACACCGATGATGCACAATGAAGCATTCAGTGCAGGAAGCTGTCTGACTTCTGCAAAAATATAGGGAATAGCGACAGGACTGATATGCACACCCTAACTGCCACCTGCACATTGGTAGAGAAGTATATTAATATATTTTAGAAGCATTCATGAGCTCTGAATATGCATAGTTATGGCAAGCGCATGATGGTTACCTAGTCACCGTGAGTGTTGACTTAGTAGCGATTTTCTGATAATAACAGCGAAAGATGTGCAGGTAACAGGAAACATCACATACCTGGATTTCCGTGCTCGTGGTCTCCATCCCACAAAACGCTATCCAATCATTGACGACCAGACCGCCGGCAATAACCGGACTCCCACGGTTGACAGTACCCGCGGTTAACGGAAGCTGAAGAAGACTACTCAGCTGATCCAGTTCATCCACGGTGGTCCGCGGATGGACAAGTCCCCCTTGGTTTGTCAGCGCACAATACGTACCAACGAGAAACTGGTTTGCAACAACTCCTCTGAAGACCTCAACATTGAGAACGTCGCTAACAAGTTCTGCAGTTTCCTGAATAGTGTAAATAATAACAATTGAATTGGATTTGAAGTTAGCAGACCCCATAAGCATCTTTAGTTTTGAAATATGGAACGAACTCATTAAAATACCTTGTCTAGATCTGGGTGCACCAAGGCCACATAGTCATTGCACGCTATTGTATTGCCCAGAGCCGAAAGTCTTTCTTCCAAACGCACTACCTTCACTTTGTCCGGCAGAGAGTTCGTGAGATGAAGCAGCTCCTGGTCCGTTGCTGTATGCGGTATCAACAATCCGTGAGTGTTCCCTGAAACGCATCAAAACATGCCAATGTGACAACAAGAGTTACTTAAAGAACAGCGAACAATTTTCCAACATATGCAAAATATATCGATATACCTTAGTGAACTTTTATGTCGTCAGATTGCGGCCTAGTCTTGGTAACAAAAGCCAATTGAGCAGTGAGTCAATCAACGTATGACAAAAAGAAATCCGAGCTCAGTATTGAACACTTAATCACAGGCACCATTCCGTTTGCATCACAGCTGCACACGATGAACTTACTCAGTCGGACTCATCACATCGCAAACTGAATTGCGTCAAGAAAATGCGCAAGTTCCAGATCTCAAGCGTGCAGGGTTTCGTTCAGTGTTAAATAGCAGGGCAAGATCTACTGGCTGCAGCCTTTGTTCCAGAATTACACATTTACGTCAATGTACTTGATTCCATTAAATTACAAAAACTGGCCCCGGAAAGCTGGAGGTTCTTAACCCGATTGGGCCATCATTTGAAAGGTTCTACACTACAGTATACTGCTGCACGGCATCTCTTATGCAGTCAGTATATAAAAAGCGTGTTCTAGTTTCCTACTGCCTGCAGCAAATTTACTAGAGGTAACGTGGAAATCAAGACGATACGAATGAGCAGATAATGAGCTGACAACTTGCGTACTGCAACTACGGGTCAAACTCTTGAATTTATGATTAAGCATCTATCACTAGAAGGGTCAAAGATTCGAGGCCCAGACCTGCTGATCGATTTGGCAGATGGCAACTCGTCACCCGGCTCGTTTTTTGGCACTCCTGGCTTTAGGATCAAGAGTGCCGGTCCCCCGTGTAGTGAGCCCTGGGGGCTATGGGACATGTTCCTTCCGCTCCACTCGTGTTGGCTACTGCAGCATTCTTATCTCTTCCCGCCTGTGTAGGTCCACTCACTGTCCCCCTTGGATATTCGCTTTTTATAGAAACATGCAACCCTGGGGAAAAGGCAGTGGTCAATGAGGCTCGCCTTGCTGTTTAACGATAAACGATGAGGACTTCACTCATGCTCTAAACATGTCACAAAAGAAGTGTTGGGATTCGACTAAGTACTACGTTATATGGCGGATTTCTGAAAGTTAAGGAACATGCAAAATAGTCAACACCAAAAGAAAGAAAAGTACGTGGTGAAAAATTAAGTGTCGATGTGTAATCAGGTAAACAGCGAAGATTCAGCGAAATATTTTCGGTTATGAAAGTTTGAACGCAGCTCCCTTACAATTCATTCCTTCCTGACCCCAATGCATGATAAATGTAGAAGAGTGGGATTGTGATAAACGACGGGGAGTCAGTTTATACTTTGGACGAGTTGGCGCATGCCAGTGGCAAGAGACAAATTACTATGTAAAAGATAGGCGGGATCTCCA
This sequence comes from Fasciolopsis buskii, assembly GCA_008360955.1. Classification (NCBI taxonomy): domain Eukaryota; kingdom Metazoa; phylum Platyhelminthes; class Trematoda; order Plagiorchiida; family Fasciolidae; genus Fasciolopsis; species Fasciolopsis buskii. The sequence continues at coordinate 6,744 of LUCM01005715.1, read as the reverse complement.
AGAATTTTTGCAGGAAATTTCACACAGGGCTCGACATCTAAGTCACATTTTACCAGCAACAGCTCCCAGGGACAGAAGAAACGATTAGCGACAGGCAGACTATGGCAAAGTAAATGAAAATCTTTCTTGAGAAGGCTCGGAAAAATAAGTGGAGAGCAGAAGAAAAAGGTAAGAACGCATTAATGGACCGAAGAAATAACGACAGTTTGCTGTGTGCCGAACCGTTAAAGTCAACGGATTCGAAAAGACGGGAGGTATTCGATTGGCACAGTCGAAGACTTGAGTCATAATGACCCAAGAAACACATGAGGGTTTTCTTAAGCCGGAGATGCATTCACACTTGACAGATTATTGAGTTGTGGTTAGGTGAAGTCTAAAATCATAAAACCAGACCATGACCTGAGTCAGGTTTCACGCGACCAACAAGCTAGTCAGTATGAAAGTCATTAAAGCATACCACTGGCAGAAAAACAATACCGACATCACAACAGAATGCTCTAGTTGATTCCGGATGACGTAAAGCCATTGATACTCAATAGGTAACCACTGCTCCAAACATCCTAACCCGCTGAACAAAAAAACCTCAGATTTGATTGAGTTTTCAAATCATTTCTGTTTACAGTTCAGCTAATAGAACATTTTCAGAACAAAACCCAACTCTCCCGACCGTTATTGCCGTTAGACTACCGCACTTGGTTGTTACATCCATATAAAAAGTACTCATCTGAAAAATAGACCACTACGATCGACCTGATCGGTCTTCTAGTTAATCGAATTCTCCGACCACTGTTAAGACATGGGCGCCGTGGCTATGCACATAAGCCCGGCTGGGCACAGAACACCTGTCTGACACGATTGCTCACAACAGTTATGAACAAAGACTATCAGACGAGTTAAGAATTCCGACGAGCGGCAACACAGGGGAGCAGTAGTATGAAATCAAGCAGGCGATGTACTTGGCAACTTTAGATCCAACGTCCATTAAAGGCACTGAACCTCGCGAGAATCGCCTAGCCTTAAGAGTGACCGCTAAAACTGATGGATCAAGTTAGCTGAAGTGGAAGTAGCAGCCGCTTCAGGTAAAAGTGGGTGTTCAAACATGCATGACAGATGGGCGACGATCTTCTTAGTGAAATGGTATGCGACAGAAATGGAGAGCCTATTCATGGCGGACAGCAAAGACTCGACCATTGGCATAAACGATTCAAGGACCAGCATAGCTGGGCGCGAGCTGCTGTAGCAAGTAAGACGACGACAGTTATGAATCCTTGAGACGTCTCTTGATCCTCCAAAGGAAGTGAAAGTAGAGTAGAATATTCGTTACCAAATCTGACCTAGTGAGATCTTAAGTGGTTCTAACCCAATCTACATCTCAGGGGCACAATCTCCGAGGGTAGTGGGCCTTAACAGCCAGTAAGCACGTGCCTGAAGCACAGTACGAAGAACCTCTAGTTTTCCATCTGCCAACCGTGGATATTAAGCTAAGTTTTGATGAAAATGGTGTGGAGGGGGTAACCAGACTCGCCTCTAAGTCCGCATGTTGACTGAGCAGGCCCCGCGCATTGGGCACAAGGATGTAAACCTGACCGCGTCCCTCCACGACCATCTTTGGCTTGCCGTGGAAGTTACCCACGAGAAACCAGTAGGGGCACAGCAAGCGGTATCAACGTCATGAAGACACTTCAGATAGACTTAGAAACCTCATGGGAACAGATCCAGTTTACCACAACTTCGGCGCACATGAAGCTCTGCTAAAAACATCTTATGCTATTTTCATTCCTTTGGCACAACGTCCTGTGGAACTGCAATGGCATCTGTGCCTCTTTTGCAGCCCAAAACTTAAAGACGGTGTGCGGTTATCACTGCTCGTTAATCAGCCTGGAGACAGGTCTTACTCGTATCCTGTTGTCTACGGCGCTTTGCCAACAATGAACAGTATTTACGGCGCCCCACAACTTCGAATAACGCCCTGGTCTATGCGGGCTTGGTTCGCAGGTACCGTCGATACAGGCATATCTACCGCAAAAAAGCATTGCAGCTTAGAAGGACGAGTTGTCTACATCTTTGATATCACCCGCCCTACAGTAATTTAGAGAAAAACTCCCGACCTCGCGCTAGCCGGATTTAGTAGCTCACTAACCCAGTGCACTATTTCCTGGAGCAGCAGAACCGCCATCTTCGAGAAAATGTCTGACGCATTGCCACCGACAATAATATAAGTTCATTCTATCAAAACCTAGAACCTGTTGTTGTTATACAATACAGTTTGAATTGACCGCCGGCAAGGCGGAAGTATCCGTCATGGACTGCATCTAACGAGTTTTAGTTGCCCCGCGGTAGGAAACAATAAGTGAAAACGGTTCTTGCACATACTAAATGACGAAATTCTGAAGATTTGTGACCAACTTAACTGATGCGGGTAAACATGACGTGCACAAAACCCTTGCATCTAGTGCATGCAGGCTTTTGACACGCGGGCTGCCTCGGTGTCCGCGAGCTACGTAAACGACACCCAGCCAACAATAATCACCAAACAGAATATCACGCTGAGACTCCACTAAACCCAAATACAGTGCACACGTAATAACAAAGACCAAAACCACAAGGCGAGGAGATACATTTTGTGTATGACAAGGTCACGAGTGGGCCAATATAACGCGCATAACTTACCAACGGTCAGTCTCCCAATGGAACGAATTCCGGCTATAGTTGTGTGGACTACCGGTATACTATCAGCTAATTCTGATTCGAAGACACTAAGAAGCACTGAGTCAACCAGAGGGACAAATTCGTACCTGTAAAAATTTTCTGAACCACCTACAGAAACCAAGCAAAAATTATTTGTTAGCTTGGCGAATACTCCCACATCATTATGCCCTTCAAAGTGGGTACGTAGAGCCATTGCGCATGAACGACAAACCGCACGCTTAGAGACTTCGAGGGACGCGCTAAAAGGAACAACGGCCTTGAAGTCAGTTTCACGAGGTTTCAGTTCAGTTGAGTCCCAGTTCCAGTCCTAGTTCCAGTTAGATTGCAGGACTATATGGCGAAATGCCTGATCGCTTAGGTGATTGTAATGACAGCTCCTCGGATCAGACGATACTTCAGAAACAGGAGGGTGGAAGCTCTCATCAGTTTCCAGGGTGTGTGAATCTTGTGTGAATCTTGTGTGAATCCGACTCTCACTTCTCTCACCTTAAAGTAGGGAACAATTAATGAGATGCCTTCATCTAGATCATGTCTATAGCCCTAAAATTCACGCACTGTCCTCTCCAAACACAGGGAGCCATACATTGTCTAATCTTCCTTTGAATTCGCGCACTGATCGCAACTCGACTACTTCCCGGCAGCCTCTTCCAGCAATTCACCACTCGTACGGCAAACGACTTGCTTTTCAACCCGAGGCCTACATGCTCTCACACGATTTTTTTCTCATTCGCTTTAAGTGTTTCCGTTCAGTTCTGCTCAATTCCGTTTGCACAGGACAGTGGTGACCCCAGAGGCCGGTCGAGTGTACAGAGTTACTTCATCTTATCTGCAGAATTTGGCTTCCACCACCTCCGGTTTTGTTTTCCGGCGCCCACTTGTTGCGCCACAGAAGCCTGGTATTGTCTTGAATGAAGGAGAAACACAGACCCTTCTCACCTTTGAGGCGAGAGAACATCCATGGTGTTTGCTTTTCATTGCTCCACAACGTCATACGGTCATGCATTCTCATCCCTCGATATGCTTGTAACATACTACATCCTTGCTCCCTGAAAGCGGGAATAGTTCCTACCCCATCTTATCTGGCAGTGTTCTAGATACGTTGGCGCCTTCAGCAATTAATACTTCTGATGATAGCATATTGCAAGCCCAAACCAATCTAGTTCAGAAAACAGTTACATACACATTTAACTCAGGGGGACTGCCATACTTTTGCACCCATGCTTCTCTTTCTATCCTCAGTAGCTTGCCTGAACATGTCGTTAGGACCCACTGCCGTCAAACCCCTCAATATTCTGAACGTCTTATTCATGTCACCTTTGAATCTGCCTTGTTCCTTCCAGTGAAGGCAAGGTCTTTCAGCCTTCTGGTGTACGAATCGCCCCTCTCCCCATCCAGCACTGCAGTGGATAGTCGATGATCGCTGTCGAGGAAAGCCACTTACATCTTAAGAGATGGTGACCAAGCCTGTGTACAGCGATCTCCTTGTAGACAGCGCTGGATACTTCGGTTTCCTACACTATACTACGGACCATAACCTGAGTCGCTCCCGCTTGATTTCTTGGGGGCCTTCCCACTTGTACTCAGTGGTCATGACCATCCCCAGGTCCTTAGACCGTTGAAGCGCGCCGGTTGAAAAGCCCCCCTTTCCCTCTTTACAGGCACTTCATCTGGTTCACTGGTCATTGAGTGACTATTACCTTTGTTTCACTCCCTAGACTGATCTAGCAATTTTTATGCCTCTTGCCCCCCCCCCGTCACGATTACTTCGCGTCATTCACACAGATAAAGCGTGGTAGTTCTCGCTGCGCCTAAGGTGCGTTTGTGTAGATAAGGAGTAGTAATGAACCAACAACTGACTCTCAAAGTACTCCATGTTAAACCCAGTTGCTCTAAACACTGGCTTCTAACTCTGACATAGAAAGATCGCGCCGTCAAGAAATCGACGACCCAATTTATTACCCAGCCCTTGATTTCGAATGACTGGTTCTTATGCATCAGCAATATAAAAATTCACCGAATGAACTGCCCTGCTGAACTCTATGCAGCATATATCTTTAACCTCCCTCACACATTGTCCTAGGGTTGCCTCATCTAAGGGCCCTAACAGAAGCGTGAGGCGGCCTCTTCTCAAAGATCTCACGCTGAACTCTGCAAGAAAGTGGGCATTTTATTGATAATGGCTCGCTTGCACCCTCACCAGTCTCAGACGGTAAGCATAATATTCATGGGTCGATAGTGTTCCAACTGTTTTGGTGGAACTTCTTTGAAGATGGCTGCCACAGCTGCTGCCTTTTACTCCAGTGTTAGTCTGCCCTAGTTCATGTTGATCTGGAAAAAACCACAAATAGGTCCATTTAGCATAGTGGCTAACGATTTTAGAAGAGCCGAGTGAAACGGTACGGCGGCTAGCATTTGTTCTGATTTGCTATTTTCAGTACCTGTTGCCTGTCCTACACTGTCCCCTCTAGTTGAGTAACTCTGGCTGTCGCAAATGACAGTCAGTGCCATTTGTTTATCCCATCCGGCGGGAGCACACTTGCAAGATGCTTGCTGATGAAGTTGGTCTTATTGCTGTCGTTATATACATGCTTCCGGTATCTCGACTTGATTGTCCCTGCAATATTTCTAACTGCCATTTTTATTACACGTGCCGGCCTCACAAATTTGGATAATTTTCCAACCCTCTCCCCCGAGTCAACTAAACATTTATTCCACTTGCTCTTTAATATTTTCTCCTCTGGTTCCTGTACTTTGCGAACTACCTTCACTCTATTCTTCTCGCAGGCAAGTTTTTCAGCTTCTGTAGCCGTTTTTATTGATCACGCAAGAGCCGAAGTCCATCAATCTGGTTTAATTCTGAGTTTTTTCCACCAGTAGGAGGAATCCTTCCGCATCTGAGTTCTCTTCGCCAGTAACACAATTATAATAGAAATATTATAGTTCTTGACAATGCCAAAAGTATGCAGTGCGCATGATCATGACATGCCACGATACTGACGAAAGAGGATAAAGTAAATAGTCGTGTGCAAACGGTGGGGCCTATACAACAACTAGTAGCATGTGCACAGTAAGAGCACAAATGGTAACCAATTTCCACGTGAAGTATTTGAATCCAACGGAGACCTCTCGTCAGCGCGGCTTAGCGTCATTTTTTGCATCTGGTAGGCCGCCACATAAGTAGCACATCGAGATGGACCGATAACGCCACTGGAAAGTCCCTCGAGGTGGAAAGTTTTATGAATGTTGGGAATCGGGCTTGATAGAATACATAACGTGTGGCAAGAATAAACGCAATAAATCAAGGTTCGGTAAAAATGGAGGCAGTTTCTCGCGAAGTGCATAGTCTGGTGAACTGTATATTGAACGGACGCTAACAGCATAAAACGCAAAAAAATGAAAGTACAGTCAGTTAGGCAGGGAACGCGGCGGCATGGGCTAGAAATTGTGCAACCGTTTGTCTGATCAGTAGGGTTAATTTTCGGCAATTTTATTTCATGAATTTCAACAAGGTCTGGTGATGGAGCTTGGGTCAGAAAAAAAGAAGCGGAACCGGAATCATATCGGACGATGTTTGGGTGACTCTTGTGAGGAACAGCTGCCAGCAGCCGCAGTCTGTCGCAAAATTTTGTCGATCAGAATAAAGGATCATGAGAAATGAGCGTCCTCAGCCACTTACTTGAAGAGTGCTGAAATACTTTTGGAATGTCAGCTTGTATAAGTAGCGCGTCCGTTCTGTAAGGTTTTGGCAAACGAACTTTGGGAAAGAGCGAGAGGAAGCCAGAACAAAATGATGTACGTGAACCTAGGGACTAGAGGGATATACACCACAACAGAACCAGTGTGTGGGGCTGAGCAAGTGCTTACCACCCAATCTGAAAACACCGTTGAGAAGAGAAAAGAGGGAGTGTAATCCGCCACCATATCTGTATCCACACACCGCTTTAGCCGAGCTGCCCGCCCTTTGTGTGCCGGCCGGAGCGATGGATATGGCTGTGCCCCGCACTACTGCGTCAAATCTGGTGTACAGGGGGGTGA
>LUCM01005712.1:0-16738 GCA_008360955.1 Fasciolopsis buskii | reverse complement strand
GCAGTTTATATTAGAATAGCTTTTATACATTCATGCTTTCTGTGCTCCATGATTTTAAGATTGAAAGTGACGTTCGACTCAGTCAATGGTGCAGTATTTTGACCCTTCCTCTTATTGTAGCTTGCGGTAGAGAAATTCGTTTCACTCATCCAATCTCTGTTTGGGAACTCTGAAAGTCGATTTCGTGCTTAATGCGATGTTTCACCCGAGTCCATTGTGAGAATTATTGGTTATTCAGGTGGCCCGTTTTCATTTTTCATCTTTGCTTTTGTCGCAGATTTCATTCTGGATTTAGCAATTTTTTCGTCCGTCTGAACGGTAATGTAAGTGTTTTCACTTGGTTCTGATCGGTTAGCTACGATGAACACATATTTTCATACCCATAATGTTTGTAATGAGATTTGGAACCTCGATATGTGTAATGCTTTGCATGACTGAAACGACCCAAAGGCGTACTTTGTTTTTGCATGTATTTAAATCTCTCACTTCGATTGATTACGTCACTTGGATAGTTGTATGACAAGTGGTAGCCGTATGTCGGAAGAAATGTCTTCGTGTATACAGATGGCTTGATTGACGTCCACTAATTTGAGCCGTATTTGGAGGCGGCGCAAACTCAGGTTAAATATCAAAGTCAACTATACACAGCAACAGTGCGGTCGGTATTGATCTACGGCCCCGAAATATGGCCTTTTAGAGCAGTAGAAATGCGGACACTTCTGGTGTTTCATCATCGTCATCTTTGTATTGTTAGAAGAAGGTGGGAGAATTTTTCGGAAATCTCAGAAGTTAGACCGAAGCTTCTCGGTCCTTGGGTTCTGTTTTTAGAACAGGCATTGGATTGGAATAGATTAAGGCTACAGTGACATGTTTTGATTAGGCCTGCAGAACGACAGCCTTGTTTTGTGCCGTTTCTTGAGACACGTAAAGGATGGAGGATGGTTCAAGGTGGTCACTCGACGACATGGAAAAAGTGTGAAAACGTTAACCATTGGATTGGTCGTGGGGTGCAGTTAGGCTGTCCGGTTAGGGTCCCGAGATTCCCCATCACTGGGGTGGTTGGAGGCAGTAGGTGATATGGTTCAGTGTCGCAGTCAGTGACGTTCTTGCATTGTAAACAATTTCTCTTTTGTATAATTCCTCACCCCATCACTTTTCAGTCGATCTTTCACTAATCTTTTTCGTAAATGGTATTGTGATGAAGCAACCACAACCAGAGCACGTTTTTCAAGGCTAACCGTCATTCTTACTTATTTGATCTCCCAGCCTTTACTGTTCTGTGTTAGTTCCACCTTAACAGTAATCTACTTTCATGTGCTATCCATGTAATTAGAAAAAAATCTGTGGTAACAACTGGATGTATCTCTATCAAACGTCCTAAGTGCCGAAATATTGCTATGAGGAAACGAGATTAGTCTTTGCAGCCCGTATATACTCCCAGAGGCTTTACTAATGGTTGTTGATCACTTTTTGTTGTAGTCTTGATTTTCCATTTCTCTTCATAATGCCGCAATGGTGCTTTAATATTGGGAATCGTCCTAATAAAGCACGACCACTCACTGTCTCCTGGCACGTTGGCACATCTAATCTATCCAGGCCTTATATGATTCTTTATCACTCTAATTTTATCGGACGAAGGATTTTATTCTACCTTTTCGGTGTAACGGTACTTGTAGATCATGTGAAATGTTCGTTTCGATCTACTAGTGTACGAACTGTGGAATAAGTGATCAGATATCAAACAGGTTCTTGGGTAACTCGAAGCCCTAGGGAATCTGCAAAATACAATTTTAATTTCGAATGAAATCTGTCTACTGATTAGTAGCATGTAGTTAAACATCGCAAAGTGAGATACCTTCTCTTGTCAACAGGACCGGTCTCGCTGCGTCCCACCAGTCTTTTCTCGTGGTTTGGTTGATTTGATTCGCATCTTGTACTAGCCGATATCGACAAGTTGCATTACGCGGGTTAATTTTCTCTTGCCCCGAATTAGGCGGTCACTGCGGGTTTGAACTCTCGAACTTGCTTGTTCGTTGAAAGTTCATCTCTCCTAATCATTTCACAGGTCAGCGCGGATCGGTTGAATATCACAGTGTACGGAGATCAACGCCATCAGCTGGAATCGGGTAATGTGGTTCGATTTACGGAGATTGGTGGCATGACTGAGCTGAATGATCGTGAATTCGCGGTGAATGGTAGGCGTTTCTTTTTTTTCACGCTTGCTCACTAGTCATTGATATCTTTACTTTCCTTCCGAATATCCAATCTAATTGTGCGACAAGATTAATTTTTTTTCACTATTTACTTGATACTGGCAAGCGGCACACCATAAGTCGACGGGGATTCTTGGAAAAATCAAACGCAATATTTGCTGGGCTAAAAGCTGCGCTACTTCGATTGATTCCGTAGTTCTCACGTACTGGCTATTTCGTGGTTAGAGGTACCGGGTTTATCCATTTGCTTTTTTGGGAGATATTTCCGTATTCGGCAATGACTGAGTACTAGCTGTAGCAGTCAAATCGGTCCTGTGGTACAAAATAACAAAACTGCCGTTGTCACAGCGAGGAATAGTGTAATAGGAATCGGTCATGTCTTTCCTCATTGCATGGAATTCGAATGCGCTGGCATGTTCAGGTCCTGTGCCTTGGGGGAAAACAGAAACCCTCCCGTGTATAGCGTTCTCCGAGACAGTGTGGTTGGAAAATGGACAAACATAATTAACCCGTGATCTGTCGAAAAGGAGTGAAAATCTCACACGAGTCTGGGAAGCATGACTTTAACGTTGGATTCCTCAGGGTAGTCGCATTGAGCATGTGGTGTAGTTGTGTTGGTATCATGCTTGTTTTCAGTCCACTGTTTTATATATGTAGAGAGAGATATTTATGTGCGTATTTATAGTTATATAAATGCTTGTCACAAGAACTTTAGGTAATGTGGCCAATTGCCGTGTGAATGGCTTTGTTCATTCTGATTCTTCCTTTGTGTACATTATTTTTAAATGCAATGTGATCTTTTTCGTTTGTTTTGAAGTAACATGAGGAGGTGATCAAGTGGTTTAACCATCTGTCACCGAAATGGTCAGGAGTTTGAATCCTAAATTTGTCCGTCAGTTTGGTGGTGCGTCCGCAACTCGCTGTCGTCCGGTTGGTTACGACATCTGACCTTGTGTGACTTCAGTGGTTCTATGCCTATCCAAGTTTCAGGGTCATAATTGCCGGTCCCCCCTTGTGATGAGCCCTAGCTGCTATGGGACATGTCCCGCCTACTGAATTCGTGCTTCAGGCATGTCGTTTGGTTGATTGGAAAATTCACCTACACATTCACTATGCTTCTGCTCTTAGGCGATACTGCAAGATGATGGCCAAAACCTCAACAAACCACTGCGAATTAGTGTGTATTATGAACGTCGATTAAAAAATACGATTGGTAAGCCCAGTATCATTAGATTTTACTGACAACAGCTAATACATGATGTTTGAATGAACTAACTTATAGATCAGCCGTTATTATTATTATTATTATTATTATTATTATTATTATTATTATAGTTTCAAAATTCACTCGCTCCTCAAACTTGGCTTTCAAGGCGGAAATTGTTCAAAATTCGTCTGAAATTAGTCTAGTGGATTTATCATCTCGAAGGCGAACTCTCCGAACTCCAATACAGTTGACCACTGTTACCCGATTACTTATTTTACCTCCGTGCAAGTTGATTGACGTGAACATGGAGACAATTCCCAGCTTTTTGGTCACCATTATTTGCGATTTTCGACTTGCGGCTTTACGAAAGTCAGTCATATAGCAGCAAGTTCGTTGAACCGGTCGTCAGACAAGGTCAAACAATGTCGAAATGATGCTCGGCATGCAAAGTACGTTATCCTTGAGTCTGTGGATGAGATAGACTGTCCGACTCAGCAGCTATGAAGGCGATCTGTGGGATGGGCACTAAAGCGTAGACTCTTAAGTTAGATGTGTCCCATCTCAAACGGCAAAAGAACAGTCGGTAGCCACCGGAAACCATAGGTCAAAACTGCCGCTTGGCAGCTTGCATTTGGTTGTGCAAACGCTAACGACTCCTCCAAAAAAAGTTAAGTAACATTTAGTAAGTTTATTGTTCTAAACGTGCACGAAATTTCACAACCATGTTCATTCACGAGGCCGTTTCTTTCCTCTGATTAACCTTTCGCAGTAAAGCAAGCGAGGACCACACACCTTCCGCTGTGTTAGATAGACGAAACATGAAAGTTTTTTCCAACTGTTGTATCTACAACGTTCGTGTTCTTTACACCTCAATCCTTCACACACGTCCAGTTTCATTGGGGAACATCAATTGAGTCGTCTTAAACTCATTTCCCTTTCTCGGCGCGGTACTGAACAATCATGAGGACTAGTAAAGCTATTGCTGCTTTTGATATGACCATGCTCACCGGCATTCGTGTCAAAAGGGTGCACTGAGCACTCAGGGTGTTTAACCTCATTCGAAGGGAGTATGAACTGGAAGATCAGTCACCGGCTGCCAGTGAGCTACGTAAACTCAAATTGACGTACTGCCCTACTTCGGTTTACGCATTCTGTTAGTATGGAGTCCACAGATGAATAATGGATTCCTGTAGATGGCGGTTGACCTAGAGAGAACGCTGGGAAAACCAACATGTATGGTGAACTCTGCACATTGTTTCTTTTTCTTTTCCTCTTTCTTCTCCATTACTTTCATCCTTCGCCATGATTCCCATGGCATTTAATCTCCTTATAGGCTTATGCAAATATGTAGATATAAATATATGCAATACTAATAATACATTGTCTTAGTCATCAATTGTTATGGTCTCACAAAGCTGACTATGCGTTCGTCAAATTCATCGAATGAATTCCGAAGTTTCTCGTAGTTCTTTTCTCTAATCGCTCCAACAATTTGATAACACAACTTCTTAGAATTCTGCAAACGACGACTTCACCACCAGGTTCAGGAATGAGCGATCGTAGACAGTTCTAACCAAAAAGTATGAACCTTCTGTACGTCAGACCTGCTTTGTTTTTTGGGTTAAATTTCGAATTCGATGTTGTGCTTCACGATCATTTTGTCAAGATCCGAAACTGTCCTGATAATTCACCTCTCCAGTTCTCTCTTCACTTTCATCATAACACCTAATTGTCATACATGCACATGCAATGTATTTCAGTGCTCTCGCTTTTATTTCCTCGTCTCCATTCCAAAAGCGTTTGCGAAAACGAAGGGCGAGAAAGTAACCGTAAGATTAGTTTGAATACGATCGAAGCCTCTCGAGTGTCTGATCTGTCAGAAATAATATTGGGATACGTGACTCCCATGCACAAATTCACCTGGTCAACCTGTTCCTCACCCGCATGGACAACCGCACATACACACAGACACACACACACACACCCGTTGCTAATCAGATCCGATTAGACCTAATCATTTTGTTGAGTATGCGCGGGTTGAAGTGCATTGGAGGGTGCGAGGGAGATTCGAGCGTTAGTACCAGGACAATGGGAATCGTTTTATGGCTTGCTAACTCTAATCATTCTTGATCGGGACCGTTTCTAGTTACTAATTTATGGCAGACTGTTTTATCGTTATTGAGGGTAGAATTCTCAACAATGGGATTGGTTAGTCTTTTGATCAGCCGTACTGTATTTGTAGCACAAAAAAGTATCTACCGTTCAAACCGTTTTGGTCTGTTTGACGTAATGCATCACGCTAAACTAAATAACTCCAAGTGCAAGAAAGGTTATCTTGTGGTGAAATGAATAATGCTTATGTTCTGGGACGTTGATAATGAGCAGTACGGTTTCGTCGTATTCGACTGCGAATGAACTGAGAATCATGCCAGCCTCGTTATAGCACCCACTACCTGTGCATTAGATCACACACACACACACACCTACATGCACTTAGGAAGTACTTGTGGCGTGGACGATTGGCGGATGTGCGCAAAATGTTTATAATTTGCTGAATGCGATGCAGACGAATTAGCCCCGTTAGGCAGGGCTTATCAATCCGTACATGAAGTCATTATTTTCATTTCGGTATAACAAGCGCACACATTATCAGTAGCTCAGCCTTGACTTATATAAGTCAAATCAAACAGTTTTTCAAAGGAGTGCACGTCGATCTGCATAGAATGCGTCCGAACCGTTAGACAAGCGGTTTGTTATGATTCACACATTAGTTTGATGAGAAGAGTAGCCACTAGGATTCACTGCGCGGGGGAAAGAGCTGCAACCGGCAACTTGGAACGGCATAGAGTCATATAAGATCTTAGACGGTCGGATGTGGTAACGAGCCGGGTGACAGCATGTTGCCGTCAACCACCATTGATCGGTGGCGGGTTCGGGATTCAACCTCTGCCTTTTTTGGTTAACAGTTGCTTGGTTCACCTGACTACAGCCGATCAGGTGTCATTTTCCATCAATTTTTTTCCGGTCAATTTTCATCAAAAAATCCTAATAGGAATAATGAGCGGCCCGTAATTATTTCCTTGACCACATGAAATTTTCTCTACTTGGTTAACAGTTATCTCACCCTCGGAGTTCTTCATCAATGTGGCTACCAATTCGTTGTCACCGTACACGGGCGGCGGAGTGGGCAAACAAGTGATTGTATCTCAAGTACAGTCATATGTGAGTCTCGTTTAGCACATTCATAGCTGCGTCGTTTCACGTTCCTTTATTGAGTCCGAATACCGGGTGGTTTTAATTGTCAGTAAGACGGTTCATCATCATGCATGGTTGGACCACTTGATGGATTCTTATTTTCTGACCTCGCAAAGTGCAGAATAGACGCATTCTTTTGTTAAAAAGTGAAGCTGGAGAGGGAAAATGACGAAGAAATGTCAATCAATCAATCAACAATCATTACGAGGATAAGAAATCAAGGCGTCGTGACAATCGTCCCAGTTGGCAGGATGATATCGCCATAATTTTTTGTGTGGCGCTTTGTTTTTTTTCTCGTTTTAATTGATTCGGATTCAATGAGGAGCCGATGTCTCTTCCTCAATGTCCAGTCTGCATTTGTTAGCCCATCTTTCTCAGACGGATTCTCTGTTCAGTTTCTAGCGTTACTTCTTTGGTTCGTGTTCTTCGAGGCCTGCTTCGTCAGTTTCGACATCTTTGGCCTCTGTTAACTTATCCCTTACTCTGAGCTATAGTCATCTTCACCAAGTTTCTATTCAAAAGTGTCGCATCCCTCTCCCTTAGTCTTTCTTTTTCTTCAGAACTACCAAATTGTGGAACTCTTTCCTTCTGTCTGTTTCGCTCTTCACTTCCAGTCTTCCTCCTTAAAACGGGAAACAACAAACTGGTTATTACGTGAATTTTCCCCACAGTCCTCTTTTACAAAGTTTCCTTTGATTGTGCGGTTTACCACATGTACTGTAAATCATCACTGTGTACTTAAAAAAACGACACATTATAAACGCTTAGGTCACAATTAATTGACAACTGCGAACTTCTTCCGCCAGTGTGCAGCTGCTTCCTCACAATTGTTTAGAACTGATTTTAGCTAGAGTACGGATCGGATCTACCTCCCGTTCACTTTTACCTCGTTCATTCTTGCAGTTTATTCTGTTTACTGTTTTGTTCTGTGCTTATCCCGTCTCCTTCGCATTCTCTCTCAATTACTGTTTCTCATTGTTTTGCATCATTACTTCTTCCGGTTTAAAACAAGCAAGCAGTCCACGTAGACCTAATGCCCACTTGCGCTGTTCCATTTCAATCGCCATCGCACTATCAACAGTCACTGAGAAACAGTTTCCGTGAGGACTGAAACACCATCTGCTTTATTCATACGGACGAGAAAAACAAACGATAGCGATTGTCTCTTCGAGGGTTACAACTCTAAACTCCACCACTTTTTTTGGACGGGAAACGGAATGGCATCGGTTACAGTTTCTGTCTCTTTGGGATCTGCATTTCAGGTGTCGCAACTCCGTCAACAGTTCTCCGCAGTAACTCACCCCGTGTTCGAGATTATGATATGAATAACTGCTCCTTTCTTTGTGTTCGTGTGTAGTCATGATGTAGAAATAAAACTGCCCCCCGAGTGATCTCTTTTGGGTGATAATTTGCATCCTCTCTCAATCACAGCAATCCATGGTAAAACAACTTCGTGAGCCGACGATTGTCACCACGGATCTATCACGGCCAGATGTGAGTTCCTTTACGGTATCGTTTTTACTATTGTGATTTCATGCAACTCTATGCGCAGACCACAGGCATTGAGATCATTGTGTGTGTCTGTGTAAAAATCCCACGAAGGCGTTCGAAATCTTTTTATTATCCATACTCATTCTTTTGGCCCTTTTTGGAGATGATAGAAAACCGTGACCATCAAACTTTTGGTGAGGAATAGACTGGACACACCGTATCAGTCGTAGTACCGACAACCACTGGAAAGCAGCGACGGTGGTCAAGTGGATAAAACCTGTCACCAGAAAGGTCAGAGGTTCGAATCCCAGGTCATCCAGTTGGTTTCCACATCTGACCTATTGAGACCCTGTATGGTTCTATCGCGTTCGAATTTTCAGGCTCATGATTATGGATCTCCTCCCCCTCATCCTTGTAGTGGGCACTAGTAGCTACGATCCAAGCCCCTTCCATTAAACTCGGGCCTGGAGCATGTAAAAAAGGTTTATCACCTTAGTGATCACCGTTTGCGGTAGTCTTCTAACTACAAGATTGTCATCGGCTGTTTGTACTTCGACTTACTTTAGATGCTGTTGGTGGTGACGAAGAGGAGAACGAGTCAGATCAAGTCAAGTTTATGCACCTGGGTACAGGTGAATTTTCAGTTAATGAATGCTTGATGCTAATACGGACACATCCAAATAAGCCGTTTGATAAGATAGTAGGAAAAAAAGAAGAATAATGCATTAACCATATAATCGGAAGTGGGCTCTAAAACCCTTTAACGTGTTCGCAATTTACGCACGAACGAACAAGGTAATTAATAAGACTTTTCCCACAAGTAGAGGTGTGCGGAGAGAAAAAACTGAATGTTGAAAGAATGAGAAAGAGCCTTGTACTGTGTTACACGAAGAGAGTAGTTAGTGGTGGGCAGCACACTGTCTAATAATCTATCACGTGCACCAAAATGTTTTTAAACAGTGAAATCAGTAAACATATCTTTCATGAAATAATTCAACATGTGATATGATCGGTCAGCTGAGCGTAAACAAACGATGGAAGCACTGTACAGCTGTTTCATCCTTGTTAGGAATCATCACCAGTGCATATCCACCGCGCCCGAACTGGCACGCGAACCCGAACAAGGAAGAACGATTCTGAGTCGAACGCCTTAGCCATTACGCTACCGGGCAGGCTCTGAACGGTTTGTTGAACTTCACCACATGATGTTGCACCTATCCGTCACTGATTTGCACGGTTACTGTCCGTTAGCTCACAACGATCGACCCCTACCGATAGATGACTTCTCTGCAGGTAGCCTAAGTACGACGAAGGCTTTGAATATGATCTACAGAGCTTGATTACTTGATGATTTTTAACAAGGATGAAACAGCTGTACAGTGCTTCCATGGTTTCTTTATGGTTAGTTGAACGATGGTATCACATGGTGAATTATTTCATGGAAGCATTCAATCTCCTACTACCAAAATGTCCAAAGCCTTCGTCGTACTTAGGCTACCTGCAGAGAAGTCATCTATCAGTAGGGGTCGATCGCTGTGAACTAACGGACAGTAACCGTGCAAATCAGTGACGGATAGGTGCAACATCATGTGGTGAAGTTCAACAAACCGTTCAGAGCCTGCCCGGTAGCGTAATGGCTAAGGCGTTCGACTCAGAATCGTTCGTCCTTGTTCGGGTTCGCGTGCCAGTTCGGGCGCGGTGGATATGCACTGCTGATGATTCCTAACAAGGATGAAACAGCTGTACAGTGCTTCCATGGTTTCTTTATGGCGAGTTGGGCGATGATATCACATGGTGAATTATTTCATGAAAACATTCAATCTCCTACTACTAAAAAAACATCTTTGGTAATGTCACTGCAGCGTATAACAAATTCCAGGGACTTAACGATAAGTGTAAAATCCTTCTCTTTTAAGCCATGAAAGGACACTGCGGGGCACTAGAGTCAGAAGGTGAGAATGCATCAGATACCAAAATGAAGAACGAGTGTATAAGGTATTCTGAGCTTTCTCAAACTTGGGGACAGTGAGTGTTTGACACTAAGGGGTACAGATTCGGCGTGCTTTGTCCGAGAGAGTTTGTGGGTCAACTCTATTCCGAAACAGTGGACAGAATACTCTTTTCGGATGTATTTCTTACTATGTACTGGAGACGGGTGTCTGCTGAGGATAGTTAAACAACTGGGATCACTAAATAGTGTAGGGGGCATCAACACATTTACGACCATTCAATGATGGAGGCTGAGAGGAAAACTGGTCGGTGATTCCATTCAAATTGTCTTGCAGAAGACTAAGACTGACAATCAGAAACAACGTTATCAGCATATTTGCAATCAATGAAATTCATAGGAAACAGAAGTTTCTCAAAGTAAAGAGAAAAGTGGAGACAAAATAGTAGCTTGGGAAACGCATGAACTAATTAAAAAGTATGAAGACTTGTTTTTATCGAAGGAAGTAAGTTGATTACGGTTGTTAGAATGGTGACATACGACATTCAGAACATCTGAGTCAATGCCGTACACTTTTGGAAGATCTGAGGAGCGATTCCATGGTCGAGATTGTTTTAAGGCGTTAGCAAAGTCAAGAAAACATGCGTTAGCGCTCGGAATCCATCGTCAAAAGAGGAAGCAACGGAATGAACAATATAGCCTACGGCATCAAGTATAGTTGCATGTTTATAACCAAACTACATGGACATCAGGCAAAGTACCACTAGGAATCAATTTATCGGACACCTTCAAAAGAGTTGAAGAGCAAGCAATGTGTCGATACTTATCAGATCCTTTCTTGGGAGTTGGCCTTATTCTAACAGTTTTCTAGCAATGGAGGATAGTTGTTTTTGCAAGGCAAATATTGTGAAGCTTGAATGACGGAGCCACAAGATGGGGAGCATGTACTTTAAGTGGTAAAGAAGTAAATCTGATCCACGGGATCTTTTGTTTTTAACTTTAAGTACCGTTTTCGAGACTGTCTTAGAAAAAAGTGGTGACCTCTTTAAGAAGACCTAACGGAGGGGTAAGCGAAGAGTGACCAAAGGGTTCGGCAAACTGGTGTTTGATCTCTTGGATGTCAATATTCGATACTGGCTTAGGGTCACACACTTGTTTCATCAATTTCTAAATCTTGCGGCAGCTTTTTTGCCACGGCGAGTGTCCGTATACTGTAAGTCCAGCCGCCTAGTTTCAGTTTTCTCGGCACTGAAGACACATTTGACGGTAAGCAACAAACCATCCCTGTACGCCCTTTCTTTAGCTCGATGAATCTCTTTTAAGTACGTGGATGAATGTCTACCGGGTTGGATGTAATATGGATGTTGCTGTTATGAGAATGGGGACCAAATGAGGATCACAGATGTGCACGGGTAACGGTTTGAACTGTAGGTAGTCTCAGGCGGATCACTTGTTAACTCACTTAGGAATAGTAAAATGTTTGCATTCAATTAGAACAACTCAACTACCAATTCAGCATCAACTTTCGAAATTGCTTAGCGTTTGTTGGACTCCGGGTTTTTGGTTAGTCCAATCCAATCATTCAGCTAGACGAATAAGCTTAATTATCGACTTCCGTTGACCTGCATATTTGATTTCATTCTCAAACAAACCTTGCTCTGTTTGTTTTGCTTATTTCCAGGACGGCCAAATGTTGCACCTGACATTTCTCGCGTTGGCTAAATTTCGCCAAGACAGGGGACGTTATCCGGAACCATGGTATGTCTCTTTCATTCTTAGTGGTATACTTCTCGGCAAAATCCGTTGTTCATTTCCATTCACACGATTTTCAACGCGAATTTCCATTTTTCCTAGCTTCCTTCTATATTTTGGCAGTTGATTGATTCGAATTATTATCATGTAAAACCATTGCACTTGGCTTACCAATAGTAGGCCATTCATTGTCAATCTCTATCTATCTATCTATCTATCTATATCTATCTATCTATCTATCTATCTATCTATCTATCTATCTATCTATCTATCCATCTATCTATCTATCTTCATGCTATCTTATTCTATCTATTATCTATCTAATCTATCTATCTATCTATCTATCTATCTATCTATCTATCTATCTATTTATTCTTTCTATTTATCTATCTATCAAGATGTCGAACATGGCTTGAATGACATCTCGTTTCAAACTGTGATACATTTTGTATAAGAGTGTACGTTAGATTATGCTTGCTGTAACCTGAATCAAATTTAACTGAAAGGAAATCACTGGTTTAGGTTAACATGTTCACAAAGTGTAATGCGATGCAGCGTGAAGTCCTTTTGGGAAAACGTCACCGTCCGATGATGTTTTTCTTATGATTCGCAAAAATGTGAACAGACTGTTGGACAGTTCTACCGACAAATTCCTTTCCATAAACAACTGTTGTGCTTGTACGTCGTGAGTCACTTGTTTCTCTGCATCCGTCAGAAAAATTAACCGATCGCCAAACTGACATTGCTGCACAGAATCGGTGTGATCTACTTCGTTGCATGATTAGTACTCACCCCAGATCCATTTGTGCTGGGGACATTTCAAAAATTCCCCTTAGTTTGACATCCGCTTGATTCCCAACAACACGAACTTTGGCTCATCGGGCATAGTTCGAGTTTACGCAGTGTGCGTAAGGTTGTTTATGTTGTGCGTCTCGGTAACATGATGATCGAGTTCAGATGTACGAAGACCTTTGGTGTTTAAACACTTTTGAGTACATCGCATTAGTAGATTCATGTGGAAGAATTTTAAAGCGGCTGCTGAAGTTAGGTGCGGATCTGAGGTCACTACAGTCAGTCCTCAGATCAGACGCTGAATTTGGAAAGATTCAAGCAGTTAGAACACATGTTAGCCCTCTCGGATTCAACCCCGTCAGTGGATTGCTGTTCTGCGAAGTAACTGCTGAAGGGTCTGGTCCTTTGGTCATTCGATGCCTTAGTAAAAAGGTTTGATACCGCATTTGTTGAACTGTTCTCAATAGTTCGAGTCAGGAGACGGAGTTTCGGTCCACGATGTTTAGCGATAACAGGTGAGGTGGCTCCATACCGCTGTCAGTGGCCTTGAATTGCAAAAATGTTCGGTTGTCTATATTGGTTCTGTCTTGTAATCTCCTAGGCTTCTGCTGTATTTTTCGGTGCTGCCAGGTAGCAATTAAAGGTAGAGGTCTTTGGAGCACGATTACTGCCGGTACAAACTGAACTGAGGCTGTAAATGCCCCGTATAGTAAATTGTCACGCAGCTGTTTTTGTCTCAGCTTCCGATTCGAGATTCGGGTCGATTGGACAGCTATTTTCCATCCTTCCTACCATGCTCAGTGCCTTTTTTTTTTCCTTTGGAACAGGAACGAATCAGATTTGGCACTGTTCAGAGAAGGCTTTCGGGTCTTGTTGAATTTGTTCCCGCACAAGGTACCGGCACTTATGGTTCTCTTCTGTTCGATTGAACGAATAAATAGGGAGAAGTATTTGACCATATTGTTGATATTCTATGTTCGCTGTTATCCTTGTTCGAATTCCAATCAGACTGTTGCGTTTCCTCTCTTTTTTTATCATCTGGATATTTGCATGCGCGTTCGGTAGTGGCTTGTGACTATTAGTCTCTTTATCATAACTTCCAATCCATTGAGGAACGAATGGGGGGAGAGGGAATGGTTGATGTGTGATGTGAGGTATTTGCCATCCACTTTTATGCACTTTTCATCCAGGTTCCTAACCCAATAATTGGAACCAATAGATGATATGTCTGAATGCCATGTGATCAGCGGTGTTCTTGCACTCAAAATCTTTGTTGTTCCATAGAATCGTTTAATCTTTTACTTTGAACTTGGTGTTTAACCTTTTCCCGTTTTATTTTGCGTAAACGATACTGCGAGGTACCAACTAAAACCAGATTACTTTTGTGCAAGATTGGTGGTTGTAAGACTGAAATCACTGTTCTCCAATGCAGTCTGGAGAATTCTTAAGTACGCTAACTATTCCGATGTCTGTCTCCAAAATACACCACCGTCGACGTTCTGTCATTTAGTCAACAACCACTACTTTGTCATCTGCGTGCATTTTTCACATGGACTCCTGTGCATGCACTATACCTAGGCTTACGAGAGTTACTTTTTCAAATTCTCGGTTTCAGGTGGATTCCATAGATGAAGATCTACTCCGACGTGTAGTACTGGTTTCTGCGGGACAGTTAGCTCCAATGTGTGCTTTCTTTGGGGGTGTTGTGGCTCAGGAGGCCATGAAAGCCGTTTCCGGCAGCTTTTCTCCGTTCCGGCAATGGGTAATTGAGTTCATGTTATTCCTATTTGTGTTTGATTTAGTATCTGTTTATTCCGTTACGTGCAATTTTCAAAATTTAACGTCCGCGAAAAAAGACCACAACAATTTGATATTTTTGGTACTATCTGGAGGATCGCAAGTTTCGTCCTGGAGGAATCAAAATGCAGTGTCAATACATTCCTTACTAGTGACACTAATGCGAAGTCCCAGCCAATGTCATTTCTAATCATTATCTGGACGACTTTCCTTTGATTCCCGCCCTCAGCGATCGGGGTTTTTGGATTCCGATCTACATACTCCTGATTTTTTTATTACCGATCTCATGCATGACTAGAGTTGAAGGAGTGTGTGTTAAATTTCTAAGGCAAATAAAACCCTGGAACTTGTAATGCCATGGAATCGTGTAAATCCACAAGAGGTGCGGAGGTGTTCAAGTGTATTAAGCGTCTGTCGCCGACACGGTTAGATGATGGAATCCCGGATCTGCCGGACATTTTGGCGGTGGACGGCAACTTGATGTCTTCCGACTAGTCACTGCATCTGATCTGCTGAGACCTTATGTGGTTCAGTTCTATTCCAAGTTTCTGGGCCAAGGATCCCGGTCCTCTTTCCCATATCATGAACTCCAGTGGCTGTGAGGCTATTGCCATTCATTGCACTCATGCTTCAAGCATGTCATGCAAAAGGTCAGGTGTTCTAACGATCAGGGAGATGGAGAATTATCATCAACCACCCAGGTGAACAGTGAGTGCGTGTTTCGAGCCTCTTACCTTTTCGGGCTGAAATATCTAAGCGACGTAGTTATAATCGGTCATTCGCAATCTCCTGTTTAAAGCCTGTCCAACCAATTTTTGATATAGGATTTAATTGCTGGAAAATAGTGTACCTTATCGCTAGTTGTATTTTGTCGACTTTAACATCTGCAGACATCGTGCTATTTCAAGCTGAAGATCGCGGGTTCGGAATCGCTATCCGCCAGTCTGCTTCCGCACTTCGCAGCTTTATGTTAACCGCAATCTCCTTGTAGAAAATAATAAACATTGTTGTTTCATTAATAAAAGTAGATGGCAAAAAGGTATTAGACTTGCATGAATTACTGGCATTCTCGTGCATGCGTGCGCTGGGGATACTCGAGTTGCCCGTTGGAATGAACGACTGTAAATCCAGCCCCGTATGCCTTAGGTCATCCCGATTTATCAACGGTTTGTTGGACATCAAAATTGAATCCGTTGCTCACTGACTTTTGATCGGTGCCAGGCTGATGTCTGTGTAGACGTTGGCTTCAATGATAGATGACTTTCACCAATTATATAAATTTGCAGCGTCAGGAGTGTTCACGGGAGATCTTTGTAGTAGAGTCTACAGAATAACCACAGTTGTGATTTGTTCATAATTTCCCCTCAGTTGGGCCGAGCCAACCTTAGGAACGAAGACCGAATTCAATCAGAATCGTGGCGAGGGGAAAAAGAGGAGAACAAAAAATGTTTTGTACAGTTCTACAAATGTCCGACGGATTTCTATTCTCATCGTCACATTATTAGCTGTCCATCGGGATCCTTTGTAGGTTTCATACTATCCATTTTAGGAGGCACTAGCCTTATCCTTTGACCGACCGATCTGACCTGCACTGCAGTAGGACTGACTTCTGGGGACGTAACTTACTGGGGAAGAGTTCATACATCCCTCAAGTAGGGTACATGCCGGGAGGAGGAAGCCATGTGGAGTCGGCAGATAACATAGCAAAGTGGAATGACAAAATGCACGACCAACTCAGGCACAGTAAGTGTCTCGCGTCTTCGTGGTTGAGGTCCGAAAGAAACTGCCCGCTAGTTGCCAGGAGGTACAAAAACATGGAAGTGAAACATGGAAAGTGGTCATCTTGCGGTGATTTTCTATCGAGCCAGAATCATCGAAAGAGTGGGTTTGTAGTACAAGCTTGTGTCCTGCGTGTTGCCTACATAAGCGTCTTCTTTTTCCAGCGTGCGTAGGAGCACTACCTGTCCTCCCTGGATATTCGATCTGTCACAACGAGACTACACCTTGACGTGGTGTGACTATTTCCGTGCTTCCATGATCCAACGAGCTATAAAAGATGGCTTGTCTCAAGCAGAAGATCCAATCAAACCTGGAACGTCAATGGGTAGAGGCCTGACGAAGTAGTCTGTCTCTTGGTCCTCCAAGTCGGGGGTTGATCTGATTTAGCAGCTGAGTCGGAAAAACGAGTGGAAGACTAATTGATCCAAGTAGATGGGCATCCACCCAGTTATACCCCGCTGCTTTGTGGTCAGGTTCTTGTCAGAACCAAAGGCTTTGGTTGAG
>LUCM01005711.1:139144-188177 GCA_008360955.1 Fasciolopsis buskii | reverse complement strand
GTAACTTATTAAGTCGTCTAGAGACGGTTCATTTTCCGCACGATTCAGTACCACAGGAGAAGCCACATGTAACTCTTAGTGTGAAGAGGAACCTACTTAGATCCCTCACAACCACAGCAAAAAAGAATGTGCTCGGAACATAATCTTGATTCAGAACTTCAGACGGTGAAAAGAGTATTCATCAAAAATGGTTCCCCAGGTCGATTAGTTGATAAGGTAGTGGAGGCAGAAAAGGAAATTCCTATGAGAATGGCGACGGAGAGAAAGCCCAGCACCTCGCATACCCTCCGTAGTCATCCGCAAAGTGACACGACTCAGCAGAACGGTCCGCAAAAAGACAGCACTGACCAGGACTATCATTAAGATATTTTATGCGGTCAAGCCTCGAATCCGTTCAAAATTCGCGAACCGTGGGTGTCACCACGACTGAGGGACATATTTCCTGATTCTACAGCCTTGTGTCTATTCATTTCATATGTTCCTGTGGGATAACGTACACCGGCGGCACGACCAGAAGCATGTCTGAATGCACCGTTGAGCACCACGATGCATTGCAGACTACTGGAAAAATTAAGCTACTTAATAGTTCAGTCGTGTCACACCTAACACAGACTAACCACACCGTAAACGTGACGCAAGCTTTTCGTGCCTTGTATAGGGTGCGAAATCAACAGTCTAGGTTGGCAAAGTGTCGTGGCTTGAACACAGCGATTCGTCTTCACAGTTCTTCACTGTGCATCCAAAAACGATTTGTGGTTTCACTTTACCTCCCCCAGCTCATTCCTTGTCCCAATGCAAACCGTAGACCGCAAAATAACTCACCCGTTTTCAGATTATGGGTGGAACACCACTAATCTTTTTCCCACGCATGCTTTTATATGATTGACCGATTTCTTTTGAAAATTGTCTTTTCGCATGTAGTCTTGAACGCAATGGCACGCATTTACGAATCACTCGAAATGAGCTTCTGTTTCGCCAACTTGTTTTCTTCAATAATGCTCAGGTGGAAAATTCTCAAGCAAAATCAGGGGGCCTTGGACGAGCCATAAATGAATCATTATTGATTGTCTACCCAAAGTGCACTGGCCTACTGATGCATTGGCACAACATGCATGGACTAGTAGTCCGGATCATTGAATATATATATATACACATCATTGTTGGAGCAAGCTGCGGAACGTGCAATGGAAGCTCTTTCGTCGAAGAGTCCACAGAAGAACCACAACTTTGATTCGTTGATAATTGTTTGTCAGTTGGGCTGATCTAGGAACGAGGGCAGAATGTCCCAGAATATACACATGTATATATAGAGGCAGTAAAGTAGTATCTGGATGAGTGAATATATATATATGTATTCAAATATAGCCCCAAAGAAAAGTTCCTTCTGATATTCAAACCGTATTCACTTAGCATCTTTTCTAACCTAGGGTGCGATTTTCAAAATGCGCTGTAACGTTAAAAGCATTCGCATAATGCATCCAGTAGGCCGACGATCCCCTAATATTGGCCACCTCAGGCTGTCTAAACTCCATTTGTTAATGTTATACTTAACAGCCCCCTATCCATCTCTGGACATTTTTACGTGATTCGCCAAGCCTTACACATACAGTATGTTTCCATTCCATCGCTTGCATAATATTTTGTCTTTGTGAACAATCTGACCAGTAAGCTGGCTTGGAACATCAAAGTGACAACGTACAACGTACATTTGGAGGTCCAATTATCGTACCTGCTCTGTATACATAAAACACTTTCAGCCCAGTACGACGACCCTCATTTCGTCTCTATCATATCCTGTTTAATCCGGTAGAAAATTTTAAAATTGTGATGGGCCACTGGTATTTAGGAAGGCTGGCTTTGGATCCACTGGAGAATATATTTTCATTTGGTTTGCCAGGAATCAAACGTCAGCATTTGTGTTAGCTGAATTTCGCAAAATTTAACTGCGTAATCAATGAACCTTGGCAAAAAAATAAATAGCATTTCTTTTGTCTAAACTTAAATAAACAAGCGCAGACAAGTTAAATGACATGTGAAGGGACACAATGAAGCGCAGTTGACAACTGGAAATGTGACCGTTGAAACAGTTTCTTTGAGAGAAAAACATTTTGGGGATGGAATACGTATCACTGGAATTAGTCAGCAACTGGTTCGCAGTTTTCCCGGTTCCCATTAGATACACTTAGTGCTAGACAGATTACCTTAATTTTAATGGTAGTAGGCATTTTGAGTTACTTTTCTGAATGATGTGTTGTGCATTGTCAATATCCGCCTTGTCATTGTAAACCACGGAAGCAGTATGCAGCTGTTTCATGCCCCTTGGGAATCACCAGCAGAGCACATTCACTGCGCCCGAACTGGAACGCGAACCCGGGAAGAATGATTGCGATTTGAAAGCCTTAGACATTACGCTAACCGGACTCATTCTCAATGATTCACCGAACATCAGTACTGCATAACGAATCATCCGGAAAATCGAACCAAATATCCTACTACTGAACATCATCAAGCAGCACATCCTTGTAAGGTCGAGCGTGATTTATTTGTCTGTTTGCAAAGAAGATCGTCCTTATCCGGGAGCCGTTCAGATGGTCCGCAACTGGTCCATGGCGTTACATCACGTAGTGTTGATGTTCGCTCGATGAGCCGTTGCGAATCCAACCTCCTAGCGTAATGGCTAAGGCGTTAGAATCACAATCGTTCGTTCAGGGTTCGCGTCCCAATTCGAGGGTGGTAAATATGCATTGCTGATGATTCAACATGAATGAAACAGGTCCACATTACTTCCATTGTTTCCAAGGGCCCGTTGGGTGTTGGCACTGCGCAACGAATCATTCGGAGAATTAGTTTGCATGAATCTCACTAGAATTTCATTTGAATTATTGGGAGCGTGACCAGATGATAAATTCATTCAAGTGTCACACTGTGATTCGCTGAAAGTTTTTCGTCAATGGGGCATAGCTAACCTTCAAAATGAGGACACAAGGTCCGAAAGTTGTTGTTAGTAATATGTTTCGCATACGGATGGATGGCGAGTGGCAATAACGGCGAAACCGGGGAAAGTTTGTCCATCCATTCTTGTGCGAAACATATTGCTATCAACAAAAACCTATACTTCGTATGAAATTTATAACTTCTGGGACTTTTAATAGTGCTAGGTGATCAACTTGAATAATAAGAGATCCTATTTGTCTCGAACTAATTCATCATACATTATCCAAGCCCATTTTATCTTGTAGAAACTTGTTCACATAGGCACGTTTTGTCGCTCGTGTTTATCGTCTTCGTTGCACTTAAGCTCTTTACGAAGACGTCATCTATCGTGGAAGTCGACTTCTGTAGACCGTCAGCCTTTTTGCTCTCGCAAAAACCGGTAACGATTTTAAATTTCAGTAAACCTTTGACCGCTCTTATAAACTTGCGGTTACGACACAGGGTTCATAAGCTTTCGCTTCATTTCGGTTCCAAAGGATCTAAACTATTGATTAAATGTAACATGAAGGGTCTACTCTTAAGGGTTGATTATGCGTTGATATAGCAAGGCTGTTATAATCCTAAATGCGTGGTAAATTTCCCGGAAGTTCGAGGTGCCTCCAAACTATTGTTCCTTCATATTGTGAATCTGATCCGAATATTTCACAATGGAATTCAGATCCCGCCATCAAGTCGGTAACATTTTTGCGAAGTCGTATTTCCCTAGCTAAGTTTGGCGAAGAATTTCAAATCAAATTCATAGTGTGTATGGCATGCACCTCATTATCGTACCTTTGTGGCGCTTCGTGAAATCAAAAGGAAGACACTAACCTAAGTGAAACGACAGATTCTATCAAAGAAGATATGTCCAGCGATCGAGTTTCTCCCACTGGCCCTCTGCACATCCTGATTAACAGACAACGTTCGAAGCTCACCTGAACATATGTAGCTGTTCGGTACATATCATTACACGGTAGAATGTAGTGATGGCACAATGCAACTTGACACCACTTTCTATTCCGTTAGTACAGACCGGTCGAACAGCCGCACGTTGTTTGCACTCGCTCACTTATACGGTAGACTTCCCCGGTGGTGGTGAATCAATTTGCAATAGGCTACGGTTTTGATAATTTCTTGTAAACACGTTCAAACACCTGCTTGCACTCGAACTAACACTTGCACACGCACAATGTAGGCGCACACAATGACACGAATGACAAATGACACGTCAAATGAAGTGACCGTGGCTCGCTCCTCATCCAGAATTCAATCACGTCCTCCAATTCCAGGGTCCTCTTTAGCTAAGCCGACATTTGAGGCTATGTGAGATAGCTCTCCATCATTGCATTCAAACTCATGAATGTGACCAAATAAATGGGAATATTTCTACTGTCTATCTTTGTTCAACTAGTTGTAAGTGCATATTTAATGTCATTTGTCAAGACGCGAAGAATAATATCTGGCTTGTGCCTTTTGCCGAACGAAACTTTTTTGACCTGGTTGAAATTCGCCCAGATGAGTGAAATTGATTGCCACATTAAACATTCACGAATAAACGAGAAAAAGTGTCCACAGAATAGGCACATCATTCTGATGATTTAATCTTTTAATTTTTTATCGGAAACCTACCCGAAGAGTTTACTTTTGACTATTGGTGATGTCAATGAACAGACCAGAAAGACAGTTGTGTTTTGTGCGAAAGTCAAATCGAATCGACGAAATTCCAATCCACTTGGTAAGCAAAAGGTGACTGGGGCAGCTCCGGTCTACATTTTCGGCCTCGACCAATGCACGAGAGTATTCCACTGCCGTTACCTGGATGTCCAGTTCCATAGTGAACCGCTTATGGGGGCGGATCAAGGGAACTCAAAACACGCTTAATTCCTATTGAATCATCGGTCAAAATGTGAACATTTTCACTTAAGCACAATGGTGACTGTATTAAGGAAAGAGGTCTGATTGAGTTGTAAATTAACTAAACACTGTGCATTGGCTTTTCTCCTTTTTTGTCAACTTCTTACCAGCGGAGAATCGATGCGGAAATTACCACGAGTTATGCCTCCAACAGACGTTAATTATTCCAGTAGCCGAACCACTCCAGTGGATTTGTTCAATCCAAACGAACGAGATAAATACTTCTACCAAACACGTCATATGTTGGTCAGTCCACTCACCCAAAGAGCATATCGAATCAACACTCCGAACGGAGTTTCGCCCGGTTCAGATTCCGTAGGACGATCCGATAGTCGGCAGTTTTCGTACGAAGGGATAAAAAGTAAGCCCGTCCTTGCTCGTTGGTTTCAGGTGACGTCTCCAGACCCATCACGTGAAGACGGGTCGAACAGTTCCGACGCAAGGAAACAAGAACAGTCTATCATTATTCTATCGGACAGAAGTGACTCACCGTACACCAAACCCCTTCGAACCATAGCTCCCGTTGCCAAGCCAAATATACAGTCTGGGCGTTGTTTGTCGCGCGCGGGTAGCGAACGCCTCAACCAATCGGGCTACGATGAACTGGCAGAATCTCCAAGGTCTTCATTCAGCCGCATGGATCGAATGCCTAAATGGCGCCGATATACGGTGGACAAGCCACCAACTCCAGCTCCACGAGGTTCTCTGCGCGACACGGTCGGTACGAACGGTTGTGACCTCGGGCGCCGTTCAGCTCACGGATACACTGGCAACGCACAAACCTATCGACAAAAGTCATTAGATGTCAGTGAGGGCAAGCAACGTACTATTGAGATTAACATGAATGGGACTAATACCGTCAATTCTAATGCATACATGCCTCAAAAATTACCCAACAGAAGAACGCCAGAGTAAGTGCAATTCAACATTCTTTTTCGTTACGCTTTTGAAAGGTGAACGTAGTAGGATGGATATACTGTAAGGGATGGTCAATTGTGGCTCCGTGATGTGGGCTGGCAAGGAACCATTTAGTGTTTCAATAGATATAGTGTGTTAACGAGTCTGGAAAGCGAATTACCATCAGTCAGTTGAGTATTTGAAACTTCGTTCTTCTACGTGTCACGCACGTAATCGATCTGATTACTCGAAATTACCCAATGAACCCTTTGTAGTGTTGCCGAGTAAATTAATTTACTCATTGAAGTCAGCAAAAAAGAAGCTTAAAACACTATTCACACACACACACACACACACACACAGACAAACGTGTCATTTGTCCACGCATACTTATTCATCCTACCAGGTTGACAGAAGTAGTCAAGAGACAGTAGCTTGAAAACAATTGCAGAATGCTTCTGCCACTGCTAATATTCTAGCCTACCATATCGAAATAAGAAATGACAAACACGAAATCTCACATATGATTTCCAAAACTACATTATTCGTGTCTGCGTTTGTTCCATTCGGTAGATGTTTCTGCTCATTGAGCTTGGTGCATCGAAGTCTCTTCAACACGAGCAGAAGTACGACCTGATTTCTGACGAAGTTATCTCACCTCGTAAGGAAGTCATCCAAGAGAGATGGAAAAATTTATCAAGACGACATATAGTAGACTACAGCTAGAGAAACCTTGGAAAAAAGAGCTACCTAGTGAAGTCTATTCACAAGTATTCTAGGCAAAAGACCAAAATCAAAATGCGAGTCGCATCAGTCTTGACTCACAGAGAGGCTTACTTCAGTCGAGAAAATAGAAACCGTCTAAACTCTGTGGTCAAGCCTAATCATTAAACGAACGAAACACCAGTTACCGTCAAGGCAACGGGATGGTGACAGCCCAGTACCCGCGATAAATTCACCACTTTCCAGGTGGAAACTTAGCTACCATCATAAAAGAAACAAAGGAGTGGCTGTGTAGATGAGCAACTGAACACATTCCTGGACAGTTTAATAAATCGACGAAAGATTATTTGACCGGGGTGGAATCAGGGAACAAGCCAACCACAGGCAGATCATCAATGGCACATCAACGTACGTGTCCGTGAATGTGGCCATGAAATTCAGGGAGAGGGGGAATCACTTGCATTAAATGACCAATTAACAGGAATAAGTGAGTTTGATACGAAGTGAGCAGAACGAAAGACAACACAGATCTCATCTGCGACAGGCAGACCAAATAGTGACAAAGACCCAGTACGGTAAGCAAAACGATTCGACGCACGATCGTTCATTCCGGATCCGTTTCCACGTTTGCGATCAATGGGAGACAGTGACGAAGATTCCCGACAAACCAAAGTGCTTTAGCGGTTTACAGTGGTACTTTACATATATCATGTCTGATGATAAAATTTCAGCAGTAAAGTAATACCTATATATTCTGATACTTTGTGGATGCATCAGAAGCCAAATGTTAGATAGCCTGCGAAACCCAACTACACCTTTCGCATGGCAGCTGTTCCGTACAGAATGCTTATCATTCTTCAGAATTTTTTCCACGGAGAAATTAGTCTTTTTTCTGATTACAAAAGAAAATTCACAATTTAGACACTATCAATCGGTATTTTAATTGAAAATTTTCACAAGGAAAGAAACGCTGTTTAGAAGAATTACAGATCCTTCTTGCTTTCACGCATTAATCTGATTATTCGCAGTAGAACAAAGTGACTAAACTATTCCAGTGTTTCTTAGTAGGGTTGAGATGCAAACCGTTGACTTTATATCTTATCTCCAAGGGGTTACATTAATAGAATCGTTAATCATTTGCCCGAGTCGCGTTGCTGTCTTCGATAACAACGTATTCTCTATTATTTCCTTGAATCCAGCAGACCCCTTTTTGACAGGAACTCGAGAAGAAGGAAATTCGGAAACCGTGTGATTCTCTGCTTGAATGCGGTATCCTCGAGTAATTATCCACGTTTTTCGACAAAAGCACGTAATCAGTATGATTACCTGTGCTCTTGCGGAAAAGAACTAATTCAGATCATCAATAACCACTCGTCATTTCAGCTTGTCACTATTATCAGACAAGAAAAAATAAGACCACACAGTGCATAAATGCCCGCGCGTCACTGTGACTGACGTCTGATCCCGCCAGCACGACCTATCTAGATGGACGAAATCTTTCGGACTATCATCAACTTACTCACGAAAAGGTAGTAGTAGCTCATTAAGAATTCCAAAAAATGAAAGTATTGTCCTAATGTGGTAGATGGCAACTCCGGTGACCCGAAATTTTCATACAGCGCTTATCCTAAGGAACACCGTCAAAGAGCAGCTAACTCTTTTTGATCAACGAAATAACTCCGTCCAGGTTTTGAATTGTACCATTCGAAATTCACTTCTAGAGAAATTAAGCAGTCTGTTCCAGCAGTGTTCATTTTATAGAGGAAGCATTTTAGGAGTCATTTTCTACACGTTTTTTTGAATTTTTGTTAACTTCTGATTACCGGGTTGAACAGCGTAGGTCCGTCTCACTGTAATTCTTCATCTGAATTGTTTGTAAAGATGTATGCAAATAATCAAATAATTTCCTCCTCAGAATAGCTTCCCATTAAATGCACACAACCTTCTTCTTCGGATATCACAGCAATGGTAAACTGTCCTACTCAGGTTCGGATTCCCGACCCAAACAGAATGGGATATCAAACCACGACACCAGCCGGTATCGATTTGTTTGTTCCTCATCAGCAAATGACCTGAATACTCCGAATCGCGTGGTCCAATCAAATGGATCTTCAGCAATTAACGGGTTTTCCGGAGAAACACGTACAATCCATATCGACTCCGGAGTAAATCGGTCGCCGGTTTGGAATGGTGGGTTTCTCTCTATACCATAAATCGTGGCTTTCTAACGATCTGTCCATGAAAAACAATAACCCCTTATATTTTTTGCGATACGTTTAAATTACCCTACTCGTATTAGCAATGCCATAATGCAGTTCAGTTGGGCTTTCTGCGATTGACTACCTCACAACACTGCCTAATCGGGGGAACAGTGGACGAGAAGTAGCGAGAGATGGACTTCAACATGATGACTTAAGGAAATAAACAGAAGAGGAAAGCTTTGGTTGTATAAATTCCCTTGAGAAAGACTACCCGCAGTAGTCGAAACGTTGGCGAATTACATCTAACGACAACGCTTTGTTATTAACATTGCATCATTCACAATTTAAATAACCAATACATTGCGCATCGGTTTTTCGGTGCACACCTTACGTTATTCGGTCCTAGTATTTAGAAGAAGAAAGATTTCGAATCCAAGAACGCGGCTGATTGCGGCGTTGAAACATTTAACTTATTTCCGTCAACCCCGAGTGGTGCACTTTGTGAACACCAACCAGGCAGCATAAATGGATCTATGCAAGCTAGTCCATTTTTAAGATTTTCATATATTTTTGCCCTGTCGTAATTACAAATATTACTATTACTACTATTACCGCTACTACCAGTAACAGGTTTCTTCAGTGCATCTGAAGGAAATGTCAGTAAAGTGCACCATACAAATGCAGAATACAAAATTACTGCTAACATTGTTACTGTTACTAATAATATTAATAATACTGCTAGCGCAATGAGCATCGCTGTAAATTTTGCCGTCACTATCAGCAACACCATGGACCTAGGATCACTAAGATACTGGAAGAAACTGCCGTTTATCCTGTCGTCGGTAGATTGTATTAACGATAAAAAAGGAATTTAACCATAAGAAAGGTTACTGAAGACAGCCAGTGTCAGTAAATCACATCATTGCAACAAAAACCGCTGTATCCTGTAGTGGAAACCTTACATTGGACGTAATACGTGATGCATCAACTCTTCGGAAGGTTCCGCGCTCAATTAAGAGAGGAAATTCTTCGGATTTTCAGATTTCCTCTTCAAAGATGCGAAATACAAACAAGCTACTCACACAATTTCCCTGACCACGTGACTGTTTCATAAACCATTTTAATTTAAATTTAAGAGGAAGAATTCGTTTTAGAGGGTTTACTAGGACAGAATTATAGTACCTTATCCGATTTTCTTGTTAAATGATATACAGGGAAACAAAATGGTTATATACACATAGTCGCTATTGACTACCAATGCAAAGTTCACAAGTGAAACACATTTTACAGGGTTTCAAACTTTCTGAGGAATCATCAGTAGCGCTCATCTGTTGTATACCAAATGTGGCTCATAAACACAAGTTTGAGACTTTAACCGCTGCGTTTTCCGAACTGATTCAGAAAGGCTGATTTTGTTCCAACTCCAAATGGAAGTGCATATCCTTGTCCATCACTAACCTCTGCATAATCCCATGGCAACCGGGGCCTACGGAAGGTAGGAAGTAGGTACGGAACAAGGGTACTCGTATTAACCGACTAGTAAAGTAAATTATTGTACGACATAAATACTTCAAGTCTACTTATCACCAGAAATGAGGAAATAAAATTCCAATGGTAAAAGAGCTTTAGCAGAACATTGATTTGTCATCCTCACATTGTATAATTTGCTCAGAGGTTCAATTTATCGCTTTACTCTTGAGATTACTAATCCGATAGGAAACCTAACCAAAGGATTTTGTCCAATGACTATCAAATAACATGGGTACTGGCATTCTCTACTGTCTATACCAAAGGTGAAAAGAAACCAACCATTTCGAATCATCCATCCCTAAGGACGGAACGACAAAGTAATTCCCCCGTGATCGCCTGGGCCACGACGCGGCTGAAGGAATCTCCACTGCAATTGCATGGCTGGGATGCAAAAAATACAGTCAATCTGACCGGGATGACGCGATCCCAATCGCAGAGGGTGGGTTCAGTAGAACTGAAAAAACCAATCTCTGTTCTCACCTCATCAACTGTCAGATCACCGGAACTCACTCGTGTGTGCAATGTGATCAGCCCACGTTCAACTCCGTCTGGAAGAGAGTCACGTAACGGTGATGGTCGTCAATCTGAAGTGGCAATTCAGCAATCGGGTAGAATGAAAACCGACTACCGAGGAACGGAAATCTTTAGAAACCGGAAACCGTCATTCACTATGAGCTCATTCCCTGCTGCCAATACCACTGGTACCAATACCGCAAATTCACAGTTATCACCCACCAGTGTGTCACCCAGGCGACAAGACTGGGCCTTCGGGATATCTGTCCTAGGTCGTAATTCCCAGAGCCTTATGCTCTCCACTTTACAAATACTCGAAAAGAAGGGTATCGAGTATGCTTACCTAGGCCCTTATCGTCTAGCCTGTACACATTCATCACAGGTATCTCCTAAAAGTGTGGGCAGAGATTCAGTGAATCGGACAATTAATACCATCAAATGGGAAATGGAAGTCGTCCAAGTGCCACAAATGAAATCTTATGGCATTCGATTCAAATACATTTCAGGCGCAACACTAACATATCAAGCCCTGGAACAGTGGATCATTAATGAGTATCCCAAAACCACCGCTTAAGAACACCGATCCAATGAAAAGCTGTTCAGCAAAAGTTTGACCTGTGTCAAAAGTTTTACTATACTGTTCTTCTCTAATCGATGGCAAAGGTGATTAATCGAAATGTCCTAACGTGTAATTTCTCCTTGCTTTATATTATTCAAACAGATCAAGTCCTAATTACTTACACAAGAACTCATACTTATCGATCCTCGTACACAAATGCTTACGCAACCTTGACATTAGATAAACAATGGTCCAGGAACTGATTTCCTTGACAATTTGCCTGTTTTATTTGTTTCCACACAAAAAAACTCGAAGATAATGAACAACAAACTC
Source organism: Fasciolopsis buskii (assembly GCA_008360955.1). Classification (NCBI taxonomy): domain Eukaryota; kingdom Metazoa; phylum Platyhelminthes; class Trematoda; order Plagiorchiida; family Fasciolidae; genus Fasciolopsis; species Fasciolopsis buskii. The sequence goes on along the minus strand of LUCM01005711.1, from coordinate 176,534 downwards.
CAACACTAGATGTTATTTTCATTCGGATATACTGAATTCATCTATCCAAGGAGATTACAATCACCTTTCTGCAGAAGTGACGAACAAGTTCAGCATTCAGCATCCTTCCTGGTTAACCAACCAAGCACACATTTCTCCCAGTGAGATGGTCAGACGGCTTTTTTCGGTTTAATACGAATCCGGTGCATATTTTTCATATGTCAGATGAGACAGTTGCTCACATTACCTGTGTTCATTTTTCATCTACTCTCGTTGGAACTTGTGGTCCAAAGAACGCAAAATGAATTCCGAAAAACAAGTTGACCAATTCTAGAAACGTTAAAACTTGCGCCTACCATAAAACGATACGACAGATCCACTGGAGCGAGTCGTTACACGCTTATCCTACTCTTCACACCATGCCAGTAAACAAGCCTGAAAAAGTAATTGTTCTTCGGTGCCAGCCCGACGTTCAGCAACGTCCTTGCAAATTCCCTCAATCAACATTACTTAATATCACTGGTTATTAGTTGACGTTTTTCAGCATGAATCATTACGAAGTGGGAACTCACCACCCGGTTTCTACTGTAAGCCCCAACTAGTGACCAGTTCGCTGAGCAATTCCAAATTCGCATTTAGCGAATAAGATTAAGGCCCATCTGTTGGTACAGAATGTTGAACTCAGAAGCGAAAAGAACGCAAATCCGTTATATTCCTTCGACAGATTTTTCCACTCGAGCAAAAGTTGAGTGCACAAGAACAGAATCAAAAACGTCTCCATCTCCATACAATTCCCAGACACCCGCAAGTCTAAACATGCGCATACACACATGCACATACACACAATCACGGGGTGTCTTGAGATAGACAAGGTTATTTACGCATCCGAATGGATAGTCATTGCCGTTATTCTTCTGTTGCCACATCTCATGCGCCTTGGCGAGCGCTCGAGTGATGCCAAGACGCACATCAGTTGCTTGAGCCCATGATCACTGCGACTCAGCTGATCAACATTGTAAGCTTGAAAATCTAGACGGCCTACACGTCTCACTGTCACTGACAGTTCGCATCCCATCCACATAATCGAAATCTCGCTTGGATCCCGTGTGGCATCGTAGATTGACTGTAGCCACAAAGTAGCGGCGTCCGCTAGGTCCTAGGAAACAAAATATTGCCTCACCAAGGAATACATATCCCTTTCCGTTAAAAACAAGGAGCGAAATGCCTCACTTCAGCTCCTGTGTCTCTAACTCGCCGAATTGCCTGCAACCATCCTTCAAAATGCGAGGGACTCAATCTAAGTATATGCAGCACTCGCTGGCTAGTAGTCCTCCAGTGAGGCCTACGGGCAACCGGTTTACAGATTTTACCACTGCAGCACTTGCGGATTCCCGACCTATGCCCACCATTATGACGCTTATCGTGCTAACGGCCTGTCTTCTCGAACTCTCTTAGCAAAGGACTAAATGTCGATACCGCCGCTTGGCGAACGCTCAGATAACGGGGCATCGAATCTCCTACACACTTTGGTCACAGTTCGGACACATTCTGCACAAAAATAAACAGGCTTGATGCGTTCAGGTTTCGTATGGGCGGACTGCAACCACCAAATCTAGCGTTAAAAACGGTGCCACGACCAGTCGACTGATCAACCGTTGCTTCGTTTTCAGTCTTAGCCTCAGCCTCCGCGATCAGCGTAGCAGGCCCTGGGCTCCCGAGGCCGTAGATTGTGCCCCGTTCGCGCGTGAGTTAGATGGGATGGGTGGGCTGATGGTGTGACGCGTAGGCAACCCAGACTTCTAGGGTCGCAAAATCGATCAACTGGGTCGTAAAAATCACAGGGTCTACCAACTGACGAGCGTATTAGTATGGCTCGCGCGCTCTTTAGTACGCAGGGTATGCAACTATGGTCATACATCCGCGTACCTAAATCACATTACGCATTCCGGCCATAGAGATCAATCTTCTCGTGTGATTTGGACGCGCCTCCTTGAGCATCACGAAAAATGTACAACGGTCTAATTTCTAGAATACTGCCACGGGTCTAGGTTTCGCGTTCGTAATTCGGCGACATGTACCACTCGGGTGGCTGCAATGACTTGCAATTTACGGTAAGCTCTATGTACTTTTGGACGAAGGACGATCGATACAACTGAATTTGTGTAAATGGGCAAATAATGCAATATATTTTTGTGCTCTAAGGCCCAACTAATGAAGGTTGTTGACAGATGAAATATGGAACTTTGGATCCAACAGTAAGACCATTAAACTGCGTACATTCTCTGGGGATCGTTTAATGAGGCTCTTTCGCTGTTTGGGGGCTACCCTAGGACATTGTCCGCCTCTTCGTTGTTGACAGATATACGTAAGTGATTCAGTAAGGAGCTGTTCTCTAAAACTGATATCAGGCTCTCGAACTGTTATGGTGGTAGTCGACTCTTAAGCCAGGAAGAAAATTAGAGAATTCAGAATTTGGATCCGTACTATCGCTAAGACTGAGAAATTCAGCATGAAGAAAGTTTCCAACTTCACATTTGGCCCAATTAATTTGCCTTGAGACAGCGTACCATAGACATTGTGTTTTGGGAACCGGATACCTTCCCCCCTGTTAGACACTAGTTTTATCGTTCTGGTAACCAAAAAAGAGAATTTGAAATGAACTGATGTGAGTATACTTAAACAAAATGTAGCCAAATCAGAAACAGTGCAGTTCGAGAACCGGATGGTGCCAACCTAAAGTTACTCGATCGATAACCCGATTCCCTGTTGCCTTGCGGATGTCTGAAACCTTTGTCGTTTCCCTTTCGGAACCGCGTCCAGTTTGGAAAGGATTCAAAAGAAGGTGCAACCTGACGAATTTAGTACAAAACAACGTCGTCGAGAAAACCGACAATGAGCCAGCGTCCCAGTTACGGCAGACAACCATTCTTAAGATTGATTCGCAAGAGAACGAAACAGTTTCTTACGCTCGCACAACCATACTAGACAAAGGTTGTTCGCAGCAAATGAAATTTCAATTCATCACCAACTCTTTGGATCAGACAAGCGTTTTGATATCTTCGTCAATTTGGTCATCATGCCGTATAGCAACAGGCTGACAGAAGTGGTACAATTCTAACTGGTCGTCATGTGCATGGATAGAGATTAGAACTAAAATTTATAAGCCGTCCAAATCTTATTTTAGCCGAACCACGAATCTAATAAAATAAGATTGTTTTTCACCAACAAGGGTACGACAGTTGCAAAAACTCCAACAGCTCGGTTGTGTTCGAGTACGGGCTCGAAAGAATTATTCACAAACCTGAACTTTGGACCTCCGGTGAAATACCACGGTGTGAGATCATTTCGGTTCAAAATTATTCTCATAAGCAAGCATAAAAATGACACAATTTATACAAAGCTTAAGTAGTATTGGCAACAATCCGTAACGGCCGGCACACGATCAACTAACCTCACCGTCCAATATGACCAGGGGGAACAAATTATAGGTAGTCACATTTCGAAAATTACACAAAAGGCTGGAGTGCACGCTTTCTGATTAATTGATCCAGAGAAACGTCCAGCCGACAACTAGGAACGTTTGATTGGAGTTAGCAATAAATGTAAGTCATCCTATGGTTAAAGCAACGGATTTTAGACAGTAGAAATGATATTGAAATGGGAAATACATGGATGGGAATTTAGACTCCGTACCCGCATTTCACGCCCCGATTGACAACGATTGTCAATTGCAGGTTTTCTTAACGTAAAAACCATATAGCATGAACCGACAAACGGAACTGTTGTACTGGGGATTTACGAAAACCAAGCAGCATTGATCGGTAGATGAAACAGACCGCTGTCATCGAACAATATGCGGTCGGTCGGCCAGCCTTTCCGTCTACTACATTTGGACCTTGCAAACTAGTGATCTGTCGACCTTTAGGTGTCACATGTTTGTATTTTAAACTAGTTCGCATAGCCATAGTCTATCCTGTATGACATGGTGAACTACATAGTCTCAACGAGATCGACCAGACTAGTTTGTTGCTTCAAGACGATTGCGGTTACCCTGGCGATAAGAACCCAGTCTAGATGGACTATATTATGGGCATGATACGGAGCGAAGCAAGAGGTGTAACGAATCATTGACCACGGTTCAATACGTATTCTGGATGTTTCCTCTGACCACGTTCGAAGTGAATTCGCGTTTGTTAAGTGATCAATTATTTGGCATTTCAATCTGAAGTTTGCGAACACGAATCACCAACTTCCTCACTTCAGAAGCCTCGAATTGGTGCTGATTTCCATGTTAAAATGTTGTACCTTATTGTACCATTAGTAAGGAATGGAAAGGATATATATATATATATTATATATATATATACAAGTACTAGGACATTATATCGACTCAACAACTCCGCTAACAGACGTGCCATATTCTAGCGATAAAACGCATCCGAAGCTAGTTCCACGTTGGTTGGTTACTTCTGAGCCGGATCTGGGCTTGTCAAAACCAACTTACAGCAATTATTTTAACTCTGTTGCGAATTTTTAAAACAAAAACAGGGGATCTACCAAAGGGAACTCAACATGTGATCACACTCGAACGGCACTAGGGTAATAACGGCCAAAATATATTCCATACATACTTAGAATTGCTGTCCATTAGCTATAACAAGGTTTTAAATTACAATAAGTCCAGTACGTGATCTTAAGTTGACTGAATTAGACCGTTTCCCCGTGGATCGGAAAGTTTTGTTCCGCTTAAGTTACCTATTTCCAGGTCAGATTATTATGTATTGTAATGCAGAATGAACTTCCAAGCTTTGGTAGTCAAAGGACCAGGTGTAGCTACTCAACTGTTGAAAATCGATAGAACCCCGAAGGAAATTCTGTAGGATTTACATGGCCAGGAGTCGTGGGTTGGAATCACGCAATCCGTTCACTCCTCTTCCCAAGTGAGCCTTTGCGGTCGACCTAATACCCGGTGTGATATGTTCAAATTAGATTCAAAGCCTAGTAAATTCGCAATACTATTGAAATTTCTTCACGATTGTTTGAAGTGATATTTGTTTGGCCATTGTTGCCCGGTCTAAATCAGCCTAACCCTTTTAACACTGGTACACGAAGGAGTGAATTGCATGGCTTTCTACCAGACGTATTCTTGCGTCACCGTGTGATTAATATCCGCACAAAAGGCAGCACTGTATTATGAATATGCTTTCAGTCAAAGCTTAATAGACATTCGTGTATAGATAAAGTTTACTTTGTCGCTAAAACAATGCGGTTTCTTCTGGTTCACTAACCGCTCTCTTAACGATCGAAACAAATGAGTGCCTAATTAACCACCTTGGCAAAATACACGGGTTCTTCTCAAAGAACTCCTCATTTGCGACGAATCGGTTGCTTATCCACAAGGTAATAAAGCTTCTTCCCAAAGTGTTAATGTTTTTTTGTTTTTTCCCCTTGAGAAGAATGCAGCTAGTCGAAACGTGGTCAAAAATAGCTCTCAAACAGTGAAACTCCTTAGTTCTACTGTGTGATCAAACTCGACATTGTAGATGACTTCGTATCCATGCCTGGATGTGAATTCCGTTGAAGTAAAGAAATTTACAGTCGATTATTTACTGCAGAAAAACGGTGTAAACCACTTGCGGGGTACCATGCACTGGTAGCAGCTCTGAGCGCTATGATTACAAATTCATTTTTCGAGCATGGATCTTTCCACGTCCGCATTCTTAAGTAGATCAATTGATAGGCAATCAGTTGTTCCTTCCAAATTCGTTCCGACTGCCCGACCATCACTAGTATTTACAGCTTAACCGCTATTAGTACTAATAAGTTACCTGGCTTCTGGGATGGCTTTTGATTGCGCTCCTAGCACACAGAAAAGAAGACAATGAAAGCCTTTATCCTACAAGATACTCAAGAACTTTGAGACAAAACAAACAGACATCTCCGTCACGGAATGCCTAGCTCACTAGCGAACTTTCACCAATCGCGGATCACTTGGAGCTACAGTAAATGATTGAGCTTAATTTAATCCATCGGTGTGGGTGTTATCGCGCAATTTATTGATTGTTTGAGTCATATCCGTTTAAAAGACTCGATTATAGCGTATCTTCAATTTTGTTCCCCTCCTCGGGAACTTGGCACACCAGTAAATCGTTTTCCTAATCCCGTGCAGTTCAGCTTCCATTCTTAAGGGCAATTCGGTAGGGTGGGAACTAAGCCCTCGAATCACCGAACATTTCGGGCTTAATAATTTTGGTCCTGGAAATGGATATCTTCAAACAGAAAGGAAACCAAAATCACTGAAATGTAATCAAGACTTCATTAATTTGTTACTTCCAAAAACTAATTCCGAATCAACTTCTTGGCTTCGTGGCAAGCATCTAGTGAGAACCGAAATCACAACTTCTCCCAGGTCAATATGTGCTTCGCTGAAATCGCAATTTAACTTCTTAAATTAAAATACTACTAAAATTTCAATGAGTAAACGAATGATGGGAAAATACGACAAAGCTAATGATATAGTGGCCAATCTCCGTGGCGTCAAACAAGAATATGTTTGAAAACTGACCAGATCATCATTCAGTTAAACCGCTACGGTTTCTTTCGACGATTAACAGTGTTTCGCATGTCTTGGAACCCAGTACATGAGCTCAGTCAACCAACCGGGTTCCGATTGGAAAATGTCCCTCTGTCTCCTCGCCGGTAACACTCGCCTTTTTTACCCATGCGTTCATTCCAATGCAATTTGTCATTTCGGCCGACCGAAGTGCTGATTGTTACCACGTGTACAAGTAAATCAGCACAAACTGTTTCCACTTAAGATACAGCAACATTGATTTGTCCAAATAGTACGTGGAAATTTATTAGAATACGCTGGTGCACTGGACTCTAGTCTCAGAAGTCCCTTTTTCATTCAAATCGCTGATCAGTTCATGACCCTTAACCAACCAAGTGGCCGAGGTCTTCAATCAAATCATCCTCTACCCTAGATTGATTGAGTGACTGGCCAATATTCTGTTTGCTAGTAATATTGTGCGACAACTATAACATTTTCCACTCGCATTCTTGCCCAGAATACATTTCATTCATAGAAAATGATTCTGTTTATTTTTCTCCTAGAATATATGTAAATTAGTTAACCCCAAACTATATACAGCATGATTTATGGCAATTCAGCCCATCACGAAAGGAATGTGTACAGTTTTGGAAATGTAAATTGTGTCATAAATAAAATGTCATTCTCGTTCCGCTCCATTCTTCTCTCCACTGGCGGACTTGAGTCGAACGACTTCTTTCTTCAGTAGTTTGATCTCCTCTAACAGTTGGGTATTTACTTTTTCCAGTCGCTCGGCATAGTCTCTCAAACTTTGCTCCTTGCTTTTACGAGCTCGACGTGATCGTCTGGCCGCCTCGTTATTCTTGACCCGTTTCTCCCAATAGGCTTGATCTTTTGCCTCGGTGGGAGTCATTTCTGGATATCGACGCATTCGCGGATTGCATATGTTCGGATCCGATCCGGGCCGGGAGGTATTCACTCCCGACGAGGAGGAGGTTCGACGAGGTTGGGTCAAAGCGGTTGGTCGATTGATAGACCAGTGGCTCTCGGAAATGGTGGACACATCCGAGCCGGCTGCCTCGTCTGACGTCCGATTTGGTTTGTCTACACGGGCAAGAGGAGTGTCACTGGCGCTGTGCGAACGTCGACCACGGACCCGTGGATTATTGCTGTTTTTGTCCGATGAAGTAGTAAACTTATAGTCTTCTGTATCGCTCAGGACCGGAAATCTTGGTTGAAAAGTTAGTTGAGTTACAGGAAACAAATCTGTGGTCGATAATTCTTCAGACTGAGAAGCTGAATTCTGTTTTGCGTTCAGGTGATGCTTTTGTCGTACAGGTTTCCTTGACCGTCTTGAGACTGCGGTACGCCGACGACGTGCAATGGGTGATTTTTCATCATGGTGGATTGGTATACTTTTTGCCTCTGATTCACTTGAATCTTGAACAGAGGGGACAGGCACAGATAAAGGGACTGGGGTTGTGGCTGCAACGTTCCTACAGCTGACCGGTTCGGATGGAGATTCCAGCCTAGGGTTAGGCGACTTATTTGACAAATCTAACGGTCCATCCTCCTCCGTTCGGGCTGATTCAGGCCATGGCCAGCCGGGTTCCGATGATGTCCAAAGTGGTCGTCCTGACGGTTGGCACGAACTAGCTCGGAACCGGTTAGTCAGTTGCGGAATCATCGGACGTAAATCAGCACCGAGAACCGAGAATAGCAGAGCAGAAGCTAGGGGTGAATTTGAAGTAGTCGATGAAAAACTAAGTGGAAACGGGGATTGAGCTGAGTCTGAAGGTGGGTTTGGAATTCCGGTCAAAGGGAGTGAAGTAGTGGACAATGTTCGTTGATTTCGTAGTGAGAACGAATTGATCAACGTTTCTGGAAGTTGCGACAAATCAACGGTCGACAGTGAACCATTCCTATCCGATGATATGGCCTGTAACAGAATGAAAGAGCATAAGATGGATAGTGTACAGAAGCCATATCTTCTGTTTAAGCTCATTTTTCGATTCCAGACAGATGTTGACATCTATGAATTCATCTCTTCAGTATACTAAAAGTAGTATTCCATTTTAACAAATATTTACAAAACGGAACCCTTAATTGTTTGAATAAAAATGTCATTTGAGTCCTGAAGGGCAGTGCTTATCTATGACATTTTTGCAACAGCCGTTAGCCAGAACTCTGGACTGTTTACCCGTGGCTCGTTAAACTTGAACTCAGACGGATAACCTCGAGTTATGCTGTTTTAAGATGTTCGGATTAAAAAGTATCGGAATATTCTGCAACCAAGAAATGTTCGGAAGAGCCACTTGTCGAAGGTGCCGTAAGCCGACTCGGGATAAACAACAGTGCGGCATTGCAATGACCAAGCCTCTGATCATCATAATCATGAGATAGATACAGACTTGTAACAATTACAGGACCTTCCGTTTGGTTAAAGACAAAGCATTGTTATTTTTATTGTTCTGTCTTTATTCTTTCGGTTTCGCAAAACAGTAGCTATATTCGTCATGACGTTGCACATCTTTAGCTCTCATTTGGGATGCTTGAATCATAGCCACTAGACCCTATTGTACCCGAGAACGAACCGGTAACCCTGACCCCGAAATTGGGAGGGGAACAGACCTACACAAGGTCAAGCTTGGTAAAGAGCCTGGGAAGAATGAATTGCCATCTATCACCCACTACCGGCGGATTGGGATTTCAAACATTTTGGATGTCAGGCGTTCAATCCAATTGACCAGTGTCGGTAAATTGGTCGTTTGCCGACATTTTATATAGTCTAGCGGTAAGACGTGGACCGTGCATGAGTGTGAATTCAAGTCTCATACATTTCCAATAATCGAAATGGGTTGATACACGTGTAATCGCTCTCTCGAACGTTCATTGTTAAACACAATACGGAATGACGGAATGCTTCTTCCAAAGCAATGTTTATAGCTACACCAAGGACCGCAACCAGTGCAAAAACCACTAAGGCTGTTATGACTTAGATACAAAGTTTCAAAAAGTAAACGTCATCAAATTTGAGTGAACTAACTTAGATTGCGAAGCCATCTATCTTAGATTACCTCCCTTTGTATCAAGTTCAATCAGTTATCTTTCAAAGCGAATGTTCAGGCTAAGTGGAACCATGTTGTCGCAATCCCCTAACTGAATAAAAGGTGCGCGCGGAACATGTTCTCGGTGCATTGCGCGAGGTGATTCAATGGGCTGATCTTGTTCTTCCGGTCGAATGGTTGCATTCGTCCGACTGTGACTTGCCCGTTTCTCAGAGGGTAACATCATGTCGCTACGGTTGAAAAGAAGCTGCGCATTGTTTGTATGCTGCGCACACTGAGCGGGTTAATAAACGCAAACCAGACCCAGCACGCACACATACATACACACACACATGTAAATACACATTCACATACACGCACAACAAATAAACAAGCGGGTGGTTCCATTAATCAATCAATGCGCACACGATAATGAGGTCATCTAATCTGGCTTACACAGCAGGCCTCTCACACGGCCTGCCCGATTGTGTCACACAAGATGGGTCTGTTACCTATGCGGGTTCCACTTGAACTGTGAGGAAATCTCTTCCGATTGACCTTGTCACTCACTCATTCACTCACTCACTGTTCGATCTCTATCCCCGCTTAACAGTCAGTGATGTCCATGAAGGGAGGAAGTCGTGTTTCACATTCGGAACAATCACGAATTCGTCTACTGTACTCGTCAGACTGTCGACATGCGCAATCATTTCAGTGGTTCGGATACCTTGTGGTCATTTGGTTGGATAATAGATCACCGTCTTGGAAGCTAGCTTCCTTCACTCACTAGCCGTTGCAAACGGCCAAATGTGCTGTGCAGTTAGGTCTGAAATGGGTTTTCACCAGTGGAATTTCGTTGATAAACGATTCGAAATTATTTCGGCTTCATGGTCTTTTCTCATCGGATCTCAGCCCTATCACAACGATTCTTATTCTTGTATGGGGATTCTCAGACTCGTGCACAGGCCTCCAATTTGGCTTAATCTGATGGCCGATTCGTAACGTCATTCTCAGAAATAATAAGGCCTAAAAACTAAACTGAACTAGCGTGCTTTCAAATAAGCCATAGACTTTCTCGGGACGACTCAACTAGGCCAAAACTGTACTGGGCTGGATAGGAGTGACTGGTAGAATCCACTCATGGTTTAAGCCCTATTGTACTGTGTTCTCTCTGGGTCAAAAATCTAGTCCTGGCTTCGTGTTTACGGTTTATGATGAAAGAGCCCAATCGTATATCACCTCTATTTTTCCGCGTAATTCATCCCAATGCCACACCTTTCGTCACACAGTCCTCAAACAATTTTCTTGTGAATCTCCATGCAATCTGATTTCACTTCACACTTTGGAACTATATCGAACACTTTCAAAGGATCCTCACTAGGCAACTTGAAAACAAACATCTCGAAAACACCATTTCGATGCCGATTGATAATTAGGAGTGAAACTCGACCCCCCCCCACACACACACACGCTACCATAAAATCTGAGTAAAAATTGTGAAATGGAGCATAAATGAGAAACAGTCCTTGAAGACTGTCGCATAGCAATTGTTTGGGGCTTTCATTGGCGAAGAACTGACAAGCGATTAACCCTCACTAAAATGCAGAATTCAACTATTGGGCAATTACAAATCAAACCAGGATAAATTGGGTCTTGAATTCTGTATGCTGGCGAGTGATTTATTGGACAACAGTTGGCATCTCAACGAATACGAGTTTCACGACTCGACGATTGTGAACATGCATCAAAATTACGTGTGCCCCGTGTGTACGGTGTTCTAGTATTCCCCCTGGTTAAAATGATACTGTAAATCGTGTAAAATTATATTTTCAGTGTAATCGTTTTGTCCGGAGGCTGGACTGGAGGTGTAAAACAGCTGCATGGTGTATAAGTTTGTTTTTTCTTCATTTGATTCTACATTTGTTGTCTCTGTGACACAAAACTCATAGGTTTTCCTTCTCAGAAGTATGTTTCTCATACGGATGGACAGGCGAAATTTCCCCGGAAGAACACGACAGGTTTTGGCGATTATTGCCTCTCGTCAGGTAAGCGTACCCAGTACTCTCCTGTCCAGCCGACTATGTACTGGTACACTTCTCTCTTAGTTTCTCACTAGAATCTCATTTGTATTATCAGGAGTGTGAATGGATGATAAATCCATTTAGCAATCACGTGGTGATTCGTCGGAGGATTTTCGTCGGTCAGGCAAGGTTAACTTTGAGAAAGGGGACACAAGGTACGAAAATTGGTTTTTCTTCTCCGTAATATGATTCTTAAATGGACTTATCATCCATTCACGTTGCTGACGACTTAAATGAGATTCTAGTAAAATTTATGGGATCCGTCTTAATCAGTAGCACGATAGTTCTAAAAAGGAGCTTCTAGACGTTTCTCGCTCCACATTACTGAGATATTGAAACTGTTGAATTCATTTTGTTTTGGACTTGGAAATAAGATCGAAACAACTTCTGTGGAATATTTTTGCCCCGAATTTATGATTCATGGGGTTCATGGGGACAGTTTTTCATTTCCTCGAGGCAAATATTCCCATCGGTCTGGAGTTAATAAAGCGAGAAGTTTAGCAGTGTTTCCGCAATCCCCAGTACATGCTCTTGGGTAGCAATTCAACCAGGGTGATGAGAATCACTCCTTGATCTGGAATCAAGCAGAAAAGCAAGGCACAACTGATCGAACGCTTGCATACAAATTGCACTAATGCAAGTGCTTCCTACTCCAAAACGACAGCATACCTCGACATCGAGTAAAGATCGCTTGAGACTGCTACTGGACTAACAAGACGAAATTTCACGGCGGACTTCAAAGTCGTGGGTTTCACCTCACTGATGTGAATCTATCAAGTCATTAGAATTTGAAAAATATTCCAGTATATCACTCCATCCAGGCAAACACCAAATGGGAATTTTTCCATCCGTAATCACCACGTGTTTGGCTATCTATCAGGATTCGGCAAATCATCAAATCTGTCCAAGTAGTTCCACATATACATTTGGGAAGCCCTTGAACCTGTTGTTAACATACGTGGCACAAGACGCGGCGTTGGGGTTGGAAAAGCCGTTCCGGATGCAATAACTAGATCGCATTCCCTCAGGGGCTGGCCGGTAGTGGTCAAACGGATTAGGTAAGTGAGTTTGGATATGAAGGTCACTTGTTCGAATCTTCCCACCGTCGGTCAAATTTCCCACTTGGCAGCCCTCTGTTTGCTGCGGTCAACTTCCTGAGTGAAACAATGTACTCCGTTGATCCGTTCACAAAGAAAGAAAAGACGAGAGATAAAAAGTGAAACCGGGACAAAAATCCTGTGAATAGCTTCTGATTGCCAAATACAAACCGAAGTCAGCTCTCGATCGTTGAGAAGAGAATAACGCAATAGATTAGAAGAACTACATATGGCAAATAGTCTAAACTCCCGGACTAGGGAAAACTTACGTGATTTTGGATTTCAAATCGGCCGTGGTCAGCACGGGTTAGTGAAGCAGGTCCAGTACGCGGCTTGGCACTGGAGGGTGGCTATTAAAGCAAGCGAACGCATGATGATGATGACAAATTCTCCTCACGAATCGACCGCGTGAGCCGAGAGATGCTGTCATAATAACAGAAAGATTCGGGAACCACTTCTGTTCCGGAATACCTATGCAGCGATCGTAACGTATCTTTGCTATTGTGACTTCGTGATAATCGTATCATAGTCGATCAATTCTATTTTTAAGATGTATTGCACCTTTCATTTTATTTTGATCTCCTGCAGTTAATGAAGATTAGGTAAAAGGTTTCGTCATTAATCTCGCTGTCACGAGACTACACCTTGACTTGATGTGAAGGCTTGCGTGCCTCCACTATCCAACGAGCTATACAGGATGGTTTGTCTTAAGTCAGAGATTCAGTCATGCCTGGAAGGTCAATGGGTAGATGCCTGACGAAGTAGTCTCCTGGTCCTCCCACTAGGGGTTTGATCTGAGTTAGCAGCTCAGCCGGAAAAACCAGTGGAAGAATAATTGATCCAATTAGATGGGCTTCTATTCACCCATTTCTCGCTGTTTTGCGGTCAGGTTCTCGTTAAAACCAAAGGCTTTGGTTGAAAACCCTAATCATTCTTCTACTTAGTGGCTTGACCCCCTAGTAGCACCCATCCATCAAACCCCATGATTTACACACCTATAAATAATTCCATACTGCATTGGTCGTCGAGCCGGATAATCAGAACCACACTGCCCAGTGCATTGAGTGGTGAGTAGTGTTAAGTATGCTACGGCTCAGAGTCTCTTCTCTTTTATTCAACCTGTTTCTTCTGTCTCCAACCTAATCTCTTTGCTCCTTATGCACGTTCTGCATACCCATAGTGTCTCTACGTCCGATACTCACAACGATTCGTTGTCAAGTTGTGTAGTACGTGGTTTTCAGTCTGTTAGCTCAAATTTTCTCAAGCCTCGTCAGGAATGTAGTACTAGTTGTCAATTCTGAGAAAACCTTACTTCACCATGTGAAACTTAGTAGACTGCACTGGTTGGGTCACTTGTTGCGGATGGTGAACACTCGTCCACCATATCGTTCCCTATTTTGTGTTCCTCCAAAGGAATGTAAGAAGCCAAGAAGCCAACAGATGAAATTGGCAAAGTGGGATGAGAAAATATGCAGAGAACTCAGGTAAAGTAGGTGTCTCACGTCTTCGTGGTCGAGGTCTGAAAGTCTCGTCGACTTGCTGGCTGAAAACACTGAAGGATATGGCAGTGGACCGAGAACAGTGGTGATCGTGTTGTCATTTTCTATCGAATCAGAATGATTGAAAACACGTGTGTTTGTACAGTTAGACTGTGTTCCATGTGTTGGTCGCAGTAGCGTCTTATCTTTTCCCGCCCGTGTAGCTTCACTTCCTGTTTGCTTCGAATATTCACTCTTTTTACAGAAACGTGTAACTCTGGGGAAAAGGCAGCGATCAGTGAGGCTCGCCTTGTTGTTTAACGCTGAACGATGATGATGATGAATCTTCCTTTTCGACTCAGTTCCAAATGAGTTGACCGTGGAGCTATGCACCAGCCCCATATCGATACCGCCTACACAAATATACTTTGTGACACTGCACCGGTATCATACTATTCTCTCTCTCTCCCCCTCTTTCTCGTTCTAGTCCGTTCGGCACACCGATCCCTTTCATGGGTGCATTTCTTCTCTCTGGTCTCCTTCCAACAGGAATTTTGCCGTCCCATTCCCATCGCACATCCTAACGAACAAAAGTGGTACTGCCTAAGTAGAAAAAAAACATTTGCGGTCTACCGTTGATATTAGGTAGCATTTTTCTATCTGGTAGGAAGCGTTCACTGATAGTGGTAAAGTATAATAATAAAAATACAAATGATAATAATTGTTTCACTTTTTTATCCCACTCTTGAATGAGCGTGACTGTAAGGTAGCAAGGCCAGGCCAGTGCACCTTTGTGTAAGATTAATGTTTGTGAAAACTGAACGTCTATACGTCGAGGAGAGACTAGTAATGAGAACAGTTTGTTCCACGAACAGCCAACCTGCCATAGCTTGTACGAAATAGGAAACCAGATCATTTTTTCCCATGGGTTTTTGATCGCCGTCAGAACCCATGAAAACCAACAAACTGAGGCACGACCAAAACGCTAATGTTCAAATCTATTCTAATTAGCTCGCACTATATTCGGGTCTTTTATTCATCTTTAACTTCTTTTATTAATGAAATAACAATGGACATCATTTTTCAGAAAGGGGGCCTCGGTCAACAGAGGGCTGCCAAGTGAGGAAGTTGGCCGACGATGGGAGGAATCGAACCCGCGACCTTCGCGTCCAAGCGTCACGAACTCAGCCGCTTGGCCACCGCCGGCAAAACAAGCCGAACATTAATGGCGCTCACTCGGTTGGTAGCCGGTAGGCTAACCGCTGTGAATTACGGAGCGTCTAACCTGGATTAACCTACTGGTTTTCGCATTCAGCCTTACAGTCTTCAACAAGCCTATTTGCAATGTAACCAAACAAAGCCAAGGAAATAATTCAGTCAGACGAAGTGATTTACTTCAGACAAACTGAAGACGTGATTGACCTGGCTCGATTGATGTCCGGTGTGGAATTACCAGTGCAAATGAGCACAGTTGGTTTGACCTCAAACCCGCAGGGGATGACGAATTGATCGGGGAGTTCGGACGGAATAGTACGAGGGATAGGTGACGCGTCCGCCACGTGTCGCGGCCCCTTTCCGGTCGTAAATCACAAACTCACAAACCAGAATTTCTTTCACACCGGTCACTTAGCATAAGCTACATTGTACGAACTTTCAGATGTTTAGGTGGATAGGTGTGTGTACGACCATCTGCTACGAACAAAATGTCAGTGAATCAACAGATCGCACGTCATGAATGTATAGGCGAGGTGTTTAATCACCCATCCGATTGTGCAAATCAACTGTAAATGTGTGAACTACCTTTGTAATTTGTAAACAATAGGATCGAGAAGTACACATTCGGATGTTTCCTTCTCCCTATCAAGAAAAATTAGGGTATGCTAATTGATGTTCGTTATAGCGAAAATGTTACGCTAGAAAAAAATTAGAACCCGAATAACCAGATTCAAATGATCAATAAAACTGTCGGAAATGGTCTAAATCCAATGGAATCCAACTGACGTCTTCACAATAGTAGCAAAAATGAGGGAAATGAGTTATGGTGTACAAAGCGACCATTTCAATTACAATCTGCCTATAGTAAAATCGACCAACAGTAGATTGTGTTTGTCCAAGCATACACTATAATATATCATGTTCTCTATTTTTGTCCTGTGATTGATAAGTCAACGGTTTGCGAAGTTGAATAACGTCTATTGTACGCGAGGATTTTGTTGCCATCGGCTATTGACGATTGAGCAAAAATATGCACTAAAATGTGGGGGCCAAGTTTCATTCAATTATCTTCAGATCAAGTCTTTAGTGCGTAAAAACTATGAAATTTAGTCTTCAAACCCATCGAAACGATCAAATTGAAACAAATTCTGGAATTGTTTGGCTTCGTATCCGACACACCTAATAAGCATGTGTTTACGAAATTTGTGAATCACATGTGGGGGATATTTGTCAATGTTCCTGTAAGTTTAGTCACAGCTCAAATCACCACCAAAGATACCTCGGAAGTCCTCATAACCGAGATCACTATAAAGTTCGAATCATAGCTGAACATAAGCTATCGGATGAACTGAACCCCAGGCAACTGTGATCCACCTGTGATTACACGGAATCTGTGAATGATTGCATTTTCCTGCCGCAATGGCGTGCGATCTTAACTTTTAACGGAGAACGTGTCCATCCGCGTGATGATTGATTAATCCTAGTGAAAGGGAACGTGGTCCATGGTGTATCGTTAGAAATGGGATGGGATGGTCGGTAATGTCACACTGCCCATCAGTCTGCTGATAATTGTTATCGAAACCATGCTCCGGGCATTTTTCAAACTTTGATGAGCTGGTAACTTCTCCGTTAGCATAATCCTTCATTTCAAGCAGTCCTAGGTAATTTCAATTAGGTTCAAATCCAGAAGCCAAGGAGATCGGGGGTATGATATAACAACTCCGGTGTTGTTAATTTGGTCCGTTCGCGCAGCATGCAGGCCGGTTGTCATCCTAGATTGGTTGGGCTTCATCAATCTGCAGATGTTTTCGCAGAATCCTTTTGTCTCTCACCGTTGGCTGTTTGATTTCAGTTCACTAGCTGGCGACTGCCTTAGACAAAGCCTCCTATCATTCCCAAATTGGTGGCTTCACAGGACCTCTGATCAGGGTAACCAGTCTGGTGAGGCTCGTTGAAAGTCTGCGTTCTCGCCCCGGTTGTCGCCACAGTGCTTCAGTAAAATGTACCTCAGACTACGTGTGTGTGTGTGTGTGTGTGTGCATGTGTATGTAAACTTTATCTACTAGGATTTGCGCCTAGTGGCCAAATGACTCTTCTGGACACGAGGCAGCATTTCGCTCAAATCTCACAACTCGAAGCGCGCAAAGGTATTTTCGCGCGGTGTGCGCATTGCCAGTTCACCCGGTTCGTAGCCAAGCAGATCGTGCGACTTTAAACTACAGTCTGCAAGTGATTCGCTAATTAATCGCCACATAATGTCCCTAGAGTGTAAGAATTTTGTCTGCTTAGTGATCTGTTTCTATCATTCTTTGGTAGCTCTAGGCATGTGATAAGCGATTGACACTAAGTTGTTGACTGATTTTCGAGTGACCAGTCAAGTTGTTTACTTAACATACCTAGGCAAACGCGCCGAATTAGACGCTTATTTGTCTGGCAAATCGATCCGCAGTGCCATTGTTGTCCCAATTTAAAGCTTTGTCTGCTTTACCAGAATGTAACTGAGGCATGAAAACCGGAACGACCAAAACTACAAGCACTTTTAAGGCTAACTATCCATGTGACAAGCTGTGAAACCAACGAATAACTGAGCTTGCCAGTATCATTCCTCTTTTTTCATAGCGTGCGCTCTTTGCTGGAAGGTTTATAAATACTTGGAAAGATGTTTCTGAGCTAGCTCCTCAAAAACACCTGGCGAGAAAAAGCTTCGACCTCTCGAAGCCCAGCGGTCACGGTACGTGATCTCAGCATGATTTAGTCGGACATTTTGCTAAGGAGCCAAATATTCCGTTGTGGCTAAGTTTCACAATTTTAGTTTGTTTAGCTTTCCGTGCAAGTTACTTGATTGAAGCTTGATAGGGTGTTTTAGAGTGGTCCTCTTCTCGGCTTTCGTGCGATTATAAGTACGTAAATTGTGAAAATCAGAGTTGATCTTCGGAAACCTTTCGCAGGATGTAAAATGCATTCGCATGAAATGATCTCCAAATGCCTTAGCATAATCGAGAGTGGGTGTCTTTGGCTTCGAATAGGCTGCTCATTCTGAACTTCTGTCGAAATTCGCCCTAGTGACCGGCGTCTCAGATAGCATCTGCTAAGGAAGTCCTATGTATCAACTTCTCGTGGCGGTGTTCCTACCAAAGTGCCAGGACGAAGGTGAACGCCCGGTGCCTTGAACTGCGTTGAATGATCATTGATAATCATTCTAGGGGAGTTGGCTAAACCTTGATTCCAAATCAACCGCAGGTGGCGTGCGAAGCTCACGACTGTTTGCTCACTGGGGTCCGTGGTGAAGGAGTATACTGAATACCCAGGATATCTAGCACCATCCGAAGGTCGCATGAACTGAACAGCTAGTCCACAGGTCCCCAGTGGGTTACGTGACCCTCAGATCCTCCTGCTGCTTTGTGGATTAGACCATTTGGTCAACGGCTCGGGGAAGGGTCCCTTAAGTCAATCTTCTGCTTCGGTTTGGGCAATTTGACAGTACCAAGCCCTCAGAGGGCTCACAGATTCCGATAAACGGTCGGTGATGTGGAGATGGGGAATAGAAGAACTAGCATATTTGTGGTGAACGCTACACATTGCTTCCTTACTCTTTTTAGCCTACTGACTTCGTCCTTTTTCATGATTCTGATTGGACACAATTTGTATTCAGATCTGTGCAAAATATGCAAAATACCATTGTGTATGCGTTCACGTGCAAGGCAGTACCAATCGAATCTACGAGCGATTTGATATGATGAGGAAGGGCGATTTGACATAATAACGTTAGTCTTGTAAACACGGTTGGACGTTGGTGGATATCGCTGCAGTAGAACATTTACAACATCGCACCTCTGTAGCCATGTTCACTTGGGATGGCAGTCGTTGACCTACAAACTATTCACGAAACTCCACTAGAGATTAACTACATTTGTTAATCCTACCAAATAAGACGGGACAGCGGAAATACATTGCCAAACTCTAAATCCTAAATCGTGATCCCAAGTTCATTTGCATTTAACAGTCGGCTGCTAATTTATGCCAGGTGTATTTGTTTCTTTTTACTCTCTTTATCAATGAAATAATGTTTTTTTTTTCAGAAAGGGTGCTATCCGCAACAGAGGACTACCAAGTGGGGAAGCTGGCTGGCGATGCGAGGATGCGAACCCGCGACGTTCAAGTCCAAACACCATGACCTTATCCGCTTAACTACTGTCGGCCATTTGTGCCAGAGTAGTTCCGCCTGTGAACCGCTTTTTATTTGTTCAATAAGAAGTCAATTGTTTATGACACTATAGATTCCAAACGGTATCCGAACTGGGCTCTATTTCACCAAACACTGATTTCGTTTCGAGCCTCATACTGTTAGTGTTCGAATCGTATCGAACAGCCCTCTCTGTAGGGGATTTTTTCCTGATTTTCGATAATGAGGCCCGTGTGGGTAACTGATGGCTGTTCTTTAAAAAAATTCTACAGTTCTAGAGACATGATGAAGTGTATAGTACAATGCATCGGAACTGATAGTGACGGAAAGTGAAGGGATGAGACAGAATCCCAGTCTAAAGACATTAGTTATTTGATTTTTATTGCTGATTGATATTCGTTTCGAAATCGATGACATCCAAATGTTAAGTGGTAATTCCGATTCGCATTTATGGAAAGATTGAACAACCATGGTCGAGACATGCGCAATCAGTAATGGGTACGCATGGACAAGTATTAACCCGAACACTGATCTGGTTAGTAAACACCTAGAAAAACCTAATCATGGTAACGATGGAAAATGAGAATTTGATAAATTCCGATGGGTCTTGATCACGGGTAATGTTCAAATTAAAATGAGACTCTATTCCAATCGAAAAAAATCACTTCTTGTACGGAGCAGACTGGGTTTGCATGGGTTAAACATTATTTTTCATTTAATAATCTACGACTAACTATAGACCAAGCAAAGCCTATTGATTATACAGAATCCGCACTAAGTCGATATTCCTTGGAAAGAGATTTGTATTACGAAGTTTCGTTTGATACTCTGTGACAAAAATCCATCGATTCAACTCGTGGCTTTTAACTGGATGCAGGAGCCTTATTTGTATCCCAAAGTTTTGAGAACCTTTTCGAAATGAGTAGACAAAGTCTGGGTAAAAACTGACGTTTCGCAACCGAACAGTCCCAAAAAATAATAGGATCCGTCACAGAGAACGAACAATTCGTAGGAAATGACCCTACTATGTCCGTTGTGCTTCCAGTTGTCAACGGTAGCTTCGGAACGTACTGTTCACAAACTGAACCAAGTCGGATGTTGACAGCATTTGTGTAATTTCTTGGAAACGCACATTAAATTTCCTGAACTGTGAAATTGCAAAGCTGTACGTGTCTTCAATACCTTCTCTTCCTACAGAAAATTTGGTCCTCCAGAGGGAGTCGCTTATCTGGTGCAAAATCCTGTGACTGATAAAAGCGCCACACCATTTAGTGAGGATGTTCAAATGGACGGTTGAGAACCATGTAGAGTGGCGTAATGTCTAGGGTCTACGACTTACAGTCGTTCGCTCCGGGTTCGCGTACCAGTTCCGGCGCGGTGGATATGCACTGCTGATGATTCCTGACAAGAATGAAACAGCCGTACATTACCTTTGGGGATTTTCAATGACAAGTTGGATGCTGACAATGCATGACGAATCAATTGTTAATTCATGAGTACATCTACGTTGGAACTGGTCTTATTATTGGAGTATGGCATCCAATTGAGATTTTCGATCCACCAACCCGATTGGGTTTCCATGTGCACTCGACCCATGGACATGGACCATGAATAAACAATACGTAGCCAAGTCACAGCCAAATGACAACCACATACATTACGGGATTTTGCGTAGCTTACACCAACGACAAATTTGGCAACTCGAGAAGTTTTCGTAATCAGTCCTTGGAATGCATTTGAATAGTCTTCTTAGTAAAAATCCCATTGCATCATTTAACCCAGCACTGATGTCACCATTTAGACAATAATAAATTCCAGTTCGTCGAATTCAGGCGGCCTTTCCCACCGGTACATAAGAATCGAATGACGCAGCCTTGAGTATGTCTCATGATCACCACCATAGAGTACCAGTCATGTGAAATTCGAGGTGTGGACCACATTGTACTTTCTTCCAACATCAAGTCTGTCACGGTCATTCAAACGATCTTATACCGAATTTCCCTTCGTTGTTATCAGGGCACCAGTTCGACAATTCCGCGTTGGGGACGCGGTGAGAACGTGTGCACGATCTCGAGATTGCCTAGGTAAAGTCCGGGTCAGGAAAATTTTCTCGTGAACAAATTTCGTTCATGTTTTTGCACAAAATGCAGTCTCCGAAATAGCATTACTGAATGAATTTTCCTGACTTAGTTTAAAATTGTTTCTGATAGGAATTCCAACAACTGGAACAAGTAGAACTCATCAAGTGACAGTGGTCAAAGGAAGCTAGTTGTCGGCTGTATCTTCGTACGGCCAGTAATTCAAAATCACAAAAAAGTTTCTCGGTTCTCATCTGAATCATATCGAGAGATACAAATGGAAACAGGAGTTCAAAACGCTGTTCAGGGGACCATCACTAACGGCAACTTGAAGTGAATGGAGCTTTCCGAACACGGTATATAAATAATAGAGATAATACTAAGCCAGTCATAAATAAGTCACGAAAGACATGGGTTTTCAGGATGATAAAATATGGCCGACTGAAAGCAAACATTCGAGAACAACTAGAACAAGACGTGATACGAGCTATGGATAAGTGATCATAGCTAACCGGTTAGTAAGGCAAACTTCGTTTCATTTTTACCCTTATTAAACAAGGTTACTTAAAACAGATGAAAAAAGCAATCTTCAGACCTAAGCCTGGACATCAGAAAAACCCGTTCCCTACTGACAATTGGAATCTAATCCCGTGGTAATCGCTCTTTGATAAAATAAAAATCTTGACCAAATGACTTAATGAATGCATTGAAAAATCGATGCCCCATGTATTGGTCTTAATTGTGAATGATATAATGTTAACAACAGCATTGTTTGATTGCAAAACTTGCCTTGAAAAAGACTATCCACAGTCGTCGAAACGTTGGTACATTACATCTACCAATAATGCTGTGTTATTTATATCATATCAGTCACAATTAAAATAAACATCTTGTTTTTAAGAAAACCAGATGACTTAAGGAAAGCCGGGGTTGTAATAATTAATCGTTAGTTATAGCAGGTAACAACTTAATCCCAGTAACGATCAGCTTTTGTTTTATTTGTAGGACAAAGCTTGTCTAGAAGATACGCCAATCTGTTGGTAGATTCATGGTTTCGCGAGACCCGAGACAGACATATACAATAAATGCGCAATAGCCTCAGGCATACAATTAATAGCTAAATTATCATGTTGACATTAGTAAAAATAACCGTTCATATTCATACATTTGGTTTAATTAATCACTTACTGTTTTCACCTGGAGCAAGTCCGAGATTTGCAATTCAGACTTTTCAAAACCAGATGGTTTCATTCTGTACATCGAAGACTGTTGGCGAATGGATTAGTTGCACTTCCAATCAGTTAGTTAACTCGATCACAGTTTGATTTGTGCAGGATGCAGCAATGGCTTGAGCCAAATGGATAAGGTTTACCGCTTGGCTCTTTTTCTTTTCTGCACACGCGAAAGAACGTTGTGTGTGTGTGTGTGTGTGTGTAATGCAGATTTTGGCCAGACGTCCATGTTCACAACAGTGTGCACTATGGCTCATGATGGTCGCATAAAACCCCCAGCTGGAGATCCGAGATGTAGGCCGGACAACCAAAGTGGGGGTTACTGAATCGGATTGCGACGTGTTCGACACCTGTGTTCTCCTGATTGGTCCACGACTGAAGTTTTCCCATGATCACTTCGACAACCTCAACCCACTCACCCTCGTACACTGGTTTTCGCTCACACTCAGTCCCCGGGGTCCCCCCACCAGTTGGAACTGAAGCCGGTTCCCTAGTTCGCCGGCAAAATCACGTGACAATGAGTGTGGATACAAACTTCACATGTGCGTGTACAAATGTGTAGATTCTCACCAGGACACGTGGAATTCGGTAGACCAAGTCAGCCGCTCACCACCAAAATAACAACGGTATGGTGTGCTATTTCCGTGCCAATCCTTTATTTAGCTCATCGACGTCCGGGTATGAATAGCGGTGAACTGTGATCGCTGTGGTACAGCTGAGTCGTAGGGGGTGGTGATTTCAGGCCAAAGTGGAAGGGTTTCGGTGATGCGTAATTGTTTGTGAAGAATGCGGGTGACCGCTCATCCAGCCTGGAATTGATTGCGCCAGAACGTAGCCCCAGTCACCAAACCACCATTATCAAAGGCCAACACCATCGCAGACGTAGTTGGTGTGTTTGCTTGCTCGCACGATCATCACACTCATACACGTACAGGCACACACACACACACACACACACACACACGGACTTGGTGGCACAGTAAATGAAACAACTTGCACAATTGAAACCAGCACATGTGATCTACGTTCATCATCAGTAGGCCACAGACGTGGTCACGTCAGATTGCCCAACGGGTGAACAAAGAGTGGGAAACACGTGCGGGATTATCGGTGCGGTTTCGTGTAACGGCAGATGAGCTCGCGTAACTTTATCGCCCTATTGGATCGGGCAGAGATTGGGATCACGTTAACACGTGAAACGACTGTTAGGATCCGTGGCATTCTGTACTGTCCAAGGAATACCAGCGCTCATAAAAAATAAATGAAAAACTTGAAAAATGATGCATTCAATACAAGTTTTATTTTGTGGTACTTTAGTATGTATAGTAAGATCGCTTTTCAGATGTAATGGGACCACCTTTGACAGAAGACATTCTTAATCGTTGCTGTTACTATTACCATCAGCATTCATGGGTGCGTTGCAAACTGTTTTTTCATTTGACTTTGATGAACAAACCGGTATGATCAGGGTGATTTTCCCTGATCATGGCCAGTACCCGGTATGGACCGGGTGATAATTATTTTGCTTCATAATCTAATTGTTACACTTCAGCTGGTTCGACGTATTTATTTGATAATAATAATTAAAGAAGTGCTTTTGGAATATCCTTGTTTGTACAAAAAATGACCTACTTTACAAAAACGAGATCTATCCACACAGCCGTACCTACTGGAGAGCACTTGTATGCCGTGCGCTTACCAATTGCAACCAGCGACCGCAGTTCACAAACTTCCCCACGTCACTCTCATTAGTTTTCTACAAAGACGAAGTCACTTCGAAATTCGATTCAGAAACGAATCGTCGTAAAAATCGGAATATTTGCTAATCTCACCTATCGACCATAAAGCCGTTTACATTTGAAATAAATGTATTCCAACTTTACAAATGCCTTACACGTGAGTCTATTAAGAAGAGGGAAGGAACGAAGTTCATTAGTTCACCAGGAGTATATAAAATTGTCTACCTAAGCCCGAAATTCAAACACAATGAACAAAACTACCGGATTCGTGTTCACATTCGCGAACACGAATGACCGCAAATGAACTATACTGAAACGATTTCACGAGCTGCGAAAATCTTAAATGCAATGAACTCGGTATACATGCTGGGGAAAGAAGGACTCCATTCACATTCCAACGTTCCGGTGATTACGAGAGTGGCGAAAGAGTTTTCCAGTGGTGTTTCAGCACCAAGTCTGTCTGTGTTTGACAACCATGTGGTGTGCTGTTTGTTAAAATGCTGAAATATGTGCAAATTTAACATCAAACCGTTCCTATTTATGCTGATGTACCCTGTCTGTATATAGTTTCACGTGATCATTCGTTGATTTTCCGAAAATAGTCAACTATTTACAAAATACCAGCTAACCATATGGGCATTATGACTACAGTTTCACGAAATCATTGAAAATACGGTTGATAATGCTGGTCCAGCTGGATCAAGTTCAGTCCGAAACTTTGGTCGTGGATTTGATTTTGATCGTCGACACATTTTTTCAACTAAATGTGAATAAATATGTGAAAATATCCATGCACAAATGTTAGAGACAACTTTTTCGTCAATCTCAAATGATGCATTGTCCCTTCTGTTTTATCATCCACCCACATAAACTGATTTCAGTTGCCAACGCAACCAGTTTCGGCATATCTCAAATTCAAGGCTGCCCTACCACGGGCAGTTTGGCGCAGATATACAACAACAAGTTTTCCGCACGTTTTCGCAAAGACAAATAGGACTGGCTCATGCTGCGATCTCTGCCTTTGCAAAAACAGAACCAAATTTCACGTTTTTCGAAACTTAGTGAAGATTGTTAAGCGACGGGAAATCACCGGCCTCGCAGCAGTCGTCTTTCTGTGGTTCGTGTTTGATGCTGAATTCCCCGGTCCGCTTACACAGTACATTTAGGGTCTAAGTTACAGGCTATCTTCGTTGTAATGGGTTGAACAATTGTAAGCACAGTGGTACAGACAGAACACGACATCAATGCGGGAGGTCCCTTCGGACAGAATTTGTGCGAAAAAGTGCACTGAGATAATTTTGTTTGGAACCAGTCGCTAATTATTTTCATCTCCATTGAACTGGGCCTCGATATTCGGCGTGTGGATTTGTCGGTCTGGTCATTCAATCGGTATCTCGACAATTGGCATAGAAAAGCGAAGAATATAAATTTTGAATTGGTCTTCTTGTTGGTCCGGCAGAGCTGTGAAATTTTTTATCCTGCCCTCTTCCCCCTATTTAGCACCCGAAATTGGCGAGTCCCGGATGTACATGGTCTAGTACGTGCTTTTTCATTTGATTCACCGTGCCGTTCCAATACCGCATTAGCCGTTAAGAGATCACGGCTGCACTAGCTGTATGGCGGTTTCATCCTTGTGCATCTCCATCAAGTCCTATCTGGGATTCGAACCCTGGATGAGTGATTGCGAGTCGAATGTCTCAGTCATTAGACGGTGCCCATTTTTTTGGTGAATTGATGAATTATTTGAAAAACACGATAAATCCGTTACTACTGAGATCTAATGTAGTTTTCATGCTTCCAGCTCCAGGATTGGTCGAGCCGTTCGATCTCCGCTTCTACTCGCAAATCCCAGTGAATGAAAGTCAAAAGCAAAGCTTTCTGACGAAAATCATGGTAAGAATTCAAATCTTCAATGAGTCTCACGCAACGGGCCGGTTTTTCAAACTACTCTGCCAGCGTCACTAATCGCTAATCGATCACCAGTCACCAAGAGGCCACCCGTTCCGGATGGTACGAGGTCTTGTCTGAGGCAATCAACCTGTGACATCAAAAAAGTTAATTAACGGTGATATATGGATAAAGGCATTGTCTCGTTCTACTCCAAAACGACAATGAGCCTGTCCGTCGTGCGAACTGTTCACGATGATAAAAGGAATCAGCTCATCTCCGTACGCTTAATATTACGAGCTCGTGAGGTAGCCGGTTTTGTTGATCCCTATAGCACTTTGACATGGCACTACCATTCAGACAACCGTACTGATCCCAATGCCTTATTCGTTGTGCAACACATCTTTTGGCAATAAAGGTGATTGATGCACGAGCAAGGAAGAACCGAAATAGGCTGGCGGGAAGCGGATTTACTAAACAGGCAATCGAGTTGACCATGCTTGGCCTTTAAGAGTCACATTGCACAACCCGAGTAAGGAACCGCAAAAGTGAGATGAAGCAATACTTATAACCTCAAAAATTCCACATGTTTGCTGGCCACATTTGAGGGAAACCAGGCCAGGGTTCTGCATCGTAACCATTAGAACTTTGCGGACATTTTATTCTATATATATGTATAAGATAATCGGGAGTAAGAATGGATAGTCAATTTAATTCATACAAACCCGAAAACATACCGGTTTTTTCCTATGATTATTGCGTGAAGATTTAACGATACTTGGCTTTTCTCTTATCAGTTTGGGAAGAATTGTCTCACGTTACCGTTTCCTTGGAAGATCGGACTACAGCCGAAAGTTTTCATTCACAATTAAGGAAACTCCACTAACCGTTTGTCAGTCAGCAAACCTATTTGCGGGCGTTTGACATAGACCATCATCATTCGAAAATACCGGTTGGTTTGTCTCGAATCACGTGATAAACTCTTCCACTTTGTCTCATCCATTGTTGAACAACCTGTTTGACAATGGTGCAAATCAAACTGCAACCTGGTTGTTACTAACAAAAAGTCACGAATTCAGTTACAGGCACGAAAATCCTAGGATATCCCAGAATTCCAGCCCGCTCGCATCATAATACCCATTAGAAATCGGTCTTGAAAATCCTGAGCAAAGATGATCCCAGAGTCGATCAAGTTTGAAACAAGAATTAGACCACAGATAGGCACAATTCAAAATGACCACACAGTGTATCAGGCGGTTAGCCACAGGGGTATTGGTTCCTCTAACTGTCAAATCAAAGTTCCGGCTGGGAGCAACAGAGGTAACACCTGGATCACAGGGCCAATGAGTTATCGAGCCTTCAATTTGTGGCGACAGGACTGCACATGGAAGCACTTTGTTGAGGAGCCCACAGAAGAACCGCAACTGTGGTTCGTTAATATTCGTTTGTCAGTTGGGCTGAGTCAACCTAAAGAACGAGGGGATAATGTCACCGGAAATTTTGAATACTATCTAGATGAGTGAACAAAATTGGCTGGGAAGCACACAACCGGTTTGACGGTTACCGCCGGTCGTCAGGTGTGCTCACTTGGTACTCTTTTGTCCAAATATTCTTGCACTTGTACCCTTGCACCAATTCGGAGTTTGCAAGCACAGAATTGTTTGAATGAGAGAGTACCTGATACGCACATCTAACGAGCGGCAATAACCGCGAAACCGGTCATGTTTCTCGGGAAATTTTGTTCACTCACCCACAAATTACTAATGATTTCAATGTAATTATCGTTTACATCGGTTGTTTTAACGCCTCAGTTCGATTGTAAGATCATGAAGAACCGCCTGTGTTATTCGGGCACAGCTAGTTGGCTGAGACAGACGAAAGGGGTGAGCCAATCGACATGTTCCACAACAAGCAATCAATCGAACGATTGAGACTTCTCAAATCGCATCTTATTTCTCCGTATCATTACACTTGGAATGCTGTGGTCTTTGAGTAATATTTGTCCATAACCGCGATGATACTAACCAACTGAATTTGTTGCATATGCCCAAAAATTGGCCGGGCCTGCGTGTGGATAACTTTGGTCCTGTGCCGAAAAGTGCAATAGGAACGGTTCCGCTACTTAACGGATGCATAGAAAACAGTATTTTGCTGTCGGAAAATTCTGTTCTAAGTAAATATGCGTGCAATTTCACCTACCTCTGTTAAATGCGCCCTGCCCTTAGATGAGATTCACTGAAACCCCATAAATTCCGAACATAAGAATATTCCTCGAAAATGTTAGAGTTGTGCTCTACCCCGATCACAAGTCGACCGGGTGAGCTGAAGACTATTTGATTATTTCGATGATTGATATAACTCAGACATCTAATATTTGACTACACTCAGTTGGTGAAATTCGTGCACAGAAATCTCCCGATCAGTCAATGTCATCTCTGCTGTAGATGATCTATGACTGGAAACTGAACGTGCATGGTTTCCAAAATTCCCTAAGCCCCTCAAAATGAGTGATTTATGCGCCAAATGCGATAGCGTTCGCTCCTATAATGGGTGTAAGGTTTGTGAAAAAAGGCAATACTATAATAAAATACTGTTAGGAATTCACTAATATAATGACCAATACTGCATATCTTCCCAATGACAGTGTCAAAAGCTCCGAACGTCACTGACGTGGTGTCTATCGTCCAATCGATACATTTTACTGGTGCTTCATCGCTAGATAGAACATTTTTACAACCCCTGGAGACGTGGTAAGTTTTTCATCAACCTTATCCTTCCTTTCAATTAGTTCCGGATGTTTATCGGTTGGGAGTGAGGGGGAATTAATTGGGTCAGTAAGAAATTTTCGTCCCACCCAGGTTATTTCCAGCGAATTTTTTTGGATATGAACTTGTGTGCTATGATCTTGGGAGATTAGTGGTTTGATCAGTAGAATCTTACACGACCTTTCCTTCTGAATGTTTCCCTTCGTTACCCAATTCCCAGAGAATATGCTCAATGGTCGCACTGTCCAAACTTTCATACTTCATCTCGCGACCTTTAGTGCTTCGGCGATGTGGCGCAATCTAAATGCGTGACATTTTCTCATTATTGCGGGTTCATGTCAGAATCGCACAAGCAAACCTAACGCAAACTGCATTCTTGCACATCCTTTTTGGACCCTTGGCGTAATTTTGTCAATTGTTCGACGCTTAGTCGATATGCCATATATTATGTGAAGCTGAGACCAGATATCCCACGATGAGCGATAACTATGTTCGAGCAGATGTGAAAACATCAACAGGAATTCCAAGCTTTGTACGGGGGTGCGAAGAGAAGGGACTGTGCACGTTCTCGACAAGTGGATTGTCCGTGACCACTTCAGATGATCTAATAATTTTTCTATTTTTTAGTTAGAGCAGAAACATTTCGAATTCTCAGTTTAGAACGTAGACATCATGAAATGCGGTTAAAGGGTTGATTTAGTACCTCCTGGATCGACATTTCGGTGTCTGCGTTCTAGTCTTATATCACCCAACGACCGTTGATGAAGCTTGACCTTCTGTCTTGATAAGTTCTAGGATTTTTGCTTACACCGAGAACAATAGGAATTCATTTGTACGGTGTTGCAGTCTGCAGGACTTGTTTATTTACTATCCCATTTATTTATTCATTCAGACGAAGGTTTTCATTTAGTGTGCCGAAACCTAGTTCGGTTCGAATGGCGCGGGGTGACCAAATTGTTTCACAAGTTGTTAGCATTTTAGTGACCATTGTTAATCTGTCTCACGTTTAATTTCGCACACAACTGAGACTGGGACGATTACTGTAATCAAATCTTAAAAAAGACTAATGTTTTTTAGCATTACTTGTCGCAAACCGGATTCACTTGTTTGCTGCAGGAACGCTGCAGTTTCCGTCCATGAACTGTCAACTGCTGGCCAGTAAGTGTTCACATGATATTCTTGCAATCAGTCTCCCTTCGATGTACTGGTTGCTGTCCTTAATTTTTTTTGTTTTTGAATTGTTGATCTGAACCAAATAATTGGAGGGCTTCTTTCCCAAGCATGTTTTTCACTTGTCCAAATAGTTATTTGATAGCCAAAGTTTTTAATGAAATGGCAAAATCAGCCTAAGAATACACCACAGTAATACGGATTTTTCTTTCGTTTGCTACTTTCTTACGCTTCCAGTTGCTTATGTTTTCGAATGTGTGTGTATGTGCGTGTGTGTGTGTGTGTGTTTGCGTGTGACAATAGTTCATGCATAAATTCTTCTTCCGTTTCGCTTCTTCCAGTCTAAATGTTTGTAATTGATAGAAGACCATGTTAGGTGTTCAAGTACAAATTCATCACTTGTGTAAATTGCGACACAAGCAATAAGGGGTAGCATCGAGGTTAACGCGAAGCGATGGATTTGTGAAAGGTGTGCACACTTACAAAATACACTGGTCGTGGTTTCATTACCTCCAATTCTTTGAGTGATAGATAGAAGTTTGTGTAGATTTGATCGACCGATGGGATTCAATCTATCCATACTTCCTCCTTTTTGATTTGGCCAGGGGTGGAGTATGGAGGGATTCACGACAGATGATGGGACTATTTCGGCAAACATATTCTAACTCTGACAGTCGTAACAACACGCATCCACCTGGACATGACCCAACCTAGAACAAGCCACCTGCATGTGTGTCGGAATTGGTACGCTTGAGTTCAGACCCTCAAAGGCTTGTAGAATTCGGGGCCGAGTGGAAAAGTTTACCACATGTTCATTCCGCGCATAACACACCGGTAATTCACAATGCATGAACCCCGAGAGCCTCTCCTGATCTCATGTACATAATTCACCCCCCCTCCGTTCACGTTACTGCAATCCGCAGTCCGATGTTGATACTTCTGTCCATTCCCGTTTGGAACGCAAACACACCCCGCATGGGATTTATGTGCATCATTGTTCTGTTTGTTCGGTGTGAATCAAGCAGACCACAGAGAAACACACACAAACAAACACATACATGCATATGCGAACATATATAAACTGATTGCATAATCATTTAACTCAGTGTAATATAGTGTGGAGCTTTTCTCGCCTGACAGTTGCGTGGTAAAGGGTCGACATGTTTAAGCCACCACAAGCATTCCTGAATGATTAGGGGACGATCGAGGTTGTTGTCGATTGAGGCATTGTCGCAGTCCAATTGTGTCATCGCGACAGATGTATGTCTTAGTGTTAGCTGTGTGTCTGCGTTCGCGTGTATTGTCGACTAACTAACTGGATGAATGAATTCCGAGCAATATGTGAACAAGAAACAAGTCGCCAATAATTTTCTTGGTGGCCGACAGAAGGTACTAGCTTGAGGACAGATAGACGAAAAGGACTGAGCGACTGGTGGGGAGAAAGAGTCACCAGAACAAGTATACCACACACAGAAACTGAGTGCCAGATTGTTCGACGTGTGAGCACAAATCCCCAAGGGCATAAGCTGCGCAGGCGGGGATTTGTGGTGAGTGGGAGTGAATACGAACACCTCACATGAGCAATTTTCCCGGCACACTATTGTGCTTAGCTGAAGGCAGACTTATGCAACATGAGTTGTGCGTGTCTACCGTAGGACATTGTGAGTATACTAGCCCTTTCCCGACTCCAATGGCCCATAATTATTGGCTAGAGAAGCTAATATGTGACAGATGGACGAATGACAAGTATGTCGCACCATTCCTATCCTATTTCCTAATTAGGTAACGTGGTAACTAATATGTTTACCATATCTCTTTGGCACACACTCGAAAGTTTCACTGATCCTGGTTAATTGAGAAACAACGTGCGGCTCGGTATTATTCAGCCTGCAGATTGCCCTAGCAACCAGATAATAAGCGAAGAAAGTGATTTAGCATTTTACAAAGAAATTCGCCAACAATTAGAAACCGTCCACGCCCGTCTGTCTGGCACATCACTGTGAACCGTGGAAGTGACTCAGTGTTATTCCATATTTGTTAGAAGACGTTAGTTGTGCAATTTAACTTTTAGCAACTTGTCCCGGAACGCGATACTGCCCAAAACCAAACCAGTCTGGCTTTTGACCATTCGACAAACCTCAAAAACACCGCATAACACCCTTTGTTTTCTCAGTCACAAACATTTGCTTACGGTGATTTATGCATGTTGAGTATGAAATAGTTTTTTGTATTTAAATGGTGAAAACATGAAACATAACCGGTGAATTATCAATCGGGCAGTGCAACTGAATTTATTTGGGTCCATCAATTTCTTGTCATAGGGTTCCGGTTGATTAACTCTTGTGGCTGTTTAGTCGCGCAGCTTTATCCTATTGGATCATACGAATTGCGTATGAGCCATTTTTCTTCACGTTTCAAGGCATAGACGCGAGTAACGAGGGGAAATTTGATTCTATAATGTTAAACTACACTAACACGCTGGTCACCAATTTGGTTTCATCCACGAATAGCTTTAGTTTTATAGTTGTGAAAAAAACCAATTGCTAGGGGAAGTACATCCAGCATGGAATTGTTCAGAGCGCAAGTTAGTTTGATCGATAGATTAATGATTCACTTATTCAGTTCATGCCATCACGAGTGATCATCCGTGGGTTAGTGCAGTTTTAAGTTCTAAAAATTACGCTGATTACGTAAACGGAACGCACCGGGTCACAGTAATTGCCTTTCACTTGAAATTGGGATAGGCTAAGGGAGTCTGAGGGGCACCGAATTGTCTGCAAACGCACACTTCAAACAAAAATTGGACACGGGAGACCAGTACCAAGTCCCCAACTGATATCCCACTTTCAGTAGTACCATACAAACTAAGGACTTATGAAACAAATATTCCAGTTTTTGAAGGCAAATAATCACCATCATAGAGCACTCAAACCAGAAACCAATTTTGTATGACGGGGACAACAAAAACGCCACAAGAGTGTCTGGATAATAGCTTACACTATGTGCGGGATTCCCGGTGGTGTTGTAATAGTGGTACTTGGAATTCGACTGATAACAGTAAAAAACGGGTACAGACTGTCATTAAAAAATGATATAACTCTGACCTAAGCTACGCAACTGAAGAAAACGGGAAGACTACAACAGTTGGAAGACAGGTTTCGGGTTCATGTGAAAATCATGTGTTCATACATAACTTACGAAGAATCTCTATTGATGGAATATCCTCGTGGCCAATGACACTTGGGGCATATTTGTACTTCTCGTTCGTGTGTCGCCACCGCCTTGATTGAGCGGCGTGCCCACAAGCTATAGTGAAGCTTCACCGGACCGCTTCATGGGATTTGGCTTTAATTTCCGCACAGGCGTATGCTACACGCGAAGGATGTGGTTGCAGGGTCTACCTGTGTGAGGAAAGCCTTCCGTGTAGGCAGAACCTAGGAAAGTGAGTAGCCTCGGCCACTTAAAGTTGTTCGTTCAGACTCCAAATACCACCGCGCCTCAAAGAAGAAGCTGTTAATTGAAAGCATACAGTAATGGGATTTCTGGAGCGTGAAAACCTATAAATCCCTGATTTTCCTGTCGGTCGGTGGAGACTTTGGATAAAGTGGCTATCCTTAGGATCGGAATTTTCGAATGAACTAGTATCTGAGCAATAATTGTAAAGAAAGTCAGTCTCGATCTTTGGAGTGGTCAGTGGACATAAGCCATTCTAAACAACGCGATTGCGTTACTCAATAAGCCATACCAGTTGGAAGACCTTGTTGCTAGAAAGCAGTCCGGCTCCGATCTTTATTACAGTAATTTGGTTTTGTACAAAAATGTGCGATTCCGAAGTCCCAAGCCCTGATCACTTCCTGTTCCCCGCAGATCGGACGAGTTCTCGTGGGAGTGGTTGAGTAGTTTGTATATTGATGATGGGGTCTCGACACACCTTTTCGATCGCTTTGCGGATCTAGAAAGATTTGACAAAACGTTATGGTGAGAAGGTAAACTAGGCATTGGTAATTACTTGGTGCTTCGGTTATTCTGCGAGATATCAACTTCGGACTCGTTGGAAAATTTTGTAGTTCTTTTAGTACTGGATAACGGATAGCCACTGTTTGAACTTGGTGTCTTCGGTGACCTACATGTAGGCTGAATATGAAGCATCTGTTCAACACGCGCGGACAGTTTATCTCGAAATCTCCGTGCCACGGTTTGTGACCTAGCTCGTCTTCAACATACGGATGATTTTACCAGACTACGGAGTAACCAATGATCTGTAATAAACTTATTGATTGAACTTCTCCCATTGGACTTTTCTCTTGTTGTAGTTCTGTCACATCTGGGAGCAAGTGATATTGCATTCCGCAACATTTATTGGAGACGTAGTGCACGGGGTCTGGGCTCTTCCGAGAAGGAGTTGCAGACCTCGTGATTTGGAACGTGAAAAGTGGAAAGAAAACTCATGAGCCAAGGTGCAGTAAGCGTGTCATCCAGCGTCAGTACCTGCAGTCAGAACCAAGATGACGACAAACAGCCAAACCGTTACAGTACGCGCCCAGACAGAACCAGGTTCACATTGTGAATCGAATATGTGAAGAATACCTTTTGAAAAAAGAAGGCAAAGACGTGTTTCGGCTTGGGATTTTATCCTTGTGGATGACGTGAATTCTGTCCGGAACTATATGGATGATGAATATTACAATTAATACATGGTTTTGCGAAAGTCCAACCCCGCGTTTCACGTCCACTCTGACAGGGAGCTCTAAAATCTACTTCGAAAAAATCGTCTAACATTGGAGTGATATAAATTAACACGAGAACGATATGTTGTCCCAGTAGGCACTGGGATATTTTTCAGAGCCCATCGGAAGAAGTAAAGCTGTCCAACCTACTTACAATGGATCATTCGGAACGATATCAGTCCCGAATTAGGGTGTAAATCCCGACTGAGGGACGATGATTCACCCTAGGCAAATTTGAATCTTCGTAAGTGCCGTTGATATACCGCTTATCTAGGAGGGTCGTGACCATCTGGAACTTTCTACTCGCTGGTTTGGTGGAGGAGGAGGAGAATAGTTCAAAACTCGAGAGAATATTAGATCGTTTCTTGCCACACAAGTACTCTTCATCCTGCGGTTGCACTAGAGGGTGGACAGCGAAGATCACATGAAAGTCTATCCCTGTTTTCAAACGAGAAGATTGAACATTGATACGGGGATGTAGTAAATTCGAGGCCAATAACTGAAGCAAATAACAAACATATTGGAGTTCAAAGCTCTGGTATGAATAACCAAGGTAATTGAAAGCGTACAGTCCTTGGAATTGGACCGGTCAGACTGGTTTACAATCCAAACGTGGAGAATGTACGGATGAAAAAAAGCTGGTTTCAGTTTAGCCGTATTTGATGGGAAGACTGACTGGCACTTAAACGGTAATGGTCGGTTTCAACTATCGGACACAAATAGTTGCCATTAATCAGCACTAGTGAATAGCTATTTATGGACACATCGTCTGGACTCTTTTACCAACCAGGAAGTACATATCAAGCGGATGCAACTGTTCTGGCACAAAGAAACTACACCTTGACGTGGGGTGACGGATTGCGTGCCTCCATGATTCGACGAGCTATGCAGGATGGTTTATCTCAAGCCGAAGATCCAATTATGCCTGGAAGGTCAATGAGTAGACACCTGATCAAGTAGTCTCCTGGTCCCCCCACTATGGGGTTGATCTGAGTTAGCAGCTCAGTCGGAAAAGTGGAAGAATAATCAGATATTTTCCAGATAAGCCCTGCCAAAAAATTAGCCCCAGCCACCCAAAAAAGATTAGAAAAAAGAGGATATGAAATTTGTACTTTTAGTTTTTATTGAAGAGGGTGAAATCGGGATATGTCATTAATAATTTGCATGAAAAGGTCAGTTTTTCGGTACCTTTGCCTCCAAAAGAATTCACACAAGTAGTTGTCTACTAAAGATCGGTGGGGAAGGACCCGCCCTGCATGATTTTTACAGCGAGATATTAGCGTTTCATCGATCTCGACGTGTAAACCTGGGCCGCCGCCGACTGTTGGAGTCCGCCAGGCGCAAACTTCGCGAAGAAAGTTCTTCCAGTCAGCAGCAGTCGTGTGGCTAAAAGATAATTCCTCTGAGCAGAATGAATTTTGCCAGATTTTTGGACCAGCAATATACGAATAGAAGTACAGTTCTAAACTCCATCCTAGATCGCTCCAGCGACGTTTCCATTCGGAGACCGATTTCTTGCCGACATTCTCGGACATTACACCTTCACCTGTCAGAAAGAGTTGAAAGTGTCATTTGGTGGCCATTGTTGCATAAACGTTGTTGATGGATCACTCTATGGCTTTCCAAAAATGCTTTGCCGTTTCCTCTTCATGAACGAGAGTTGAAAGCGTTGGAAAGTTCATTTAAGGTTTTACGTCCGAAAGAAGAAAATTTTTGCACGAAATAAGCCCAAGTGCGGATAAGGAATTGTTTTCGTCAAAAAATAGTTCAATGTTGTGTACATCCATCAAATTGGAGCTGGCAAAATGTTGCGGGGCTTAACTGTTTGCGCATCCACTTTTCGCATTAGTGGCGGGGCTTATCTGGAAAATATCCGAATAATTGATCTGAATAGATGTGCTTCCACTCGGCTATACAAGTTGCCTTGCGGTCAGGTTCTTGTCAGAACCAAAGGCTTTGATTGAAAACCCTAATCATTCTTCTACTTAGTGGCAGGACCCCCCGGCAGTACCAGTCCATCAAACCCCATGAGTTACACGTCTACAAATAATTCCATACTGCATCGGTCGTCGCACAGGAAAATCAGGACCGCGTTGCCCATTGCATCAAGCGGGGTGGGTAGTGATAAGTATGCTACTGCTCAGTTCCCTCTCTTTTTT
>LUCM01005711.1:108094-138615 GCA_008360955.1 Fasciolopsis buskii | reverse complement strand
TGATTTTATTGCACAAGTTGGCAAACTGAGTTCATCGGAGTCCTGTTTAGGTGGGCGATGCGACCTGCCTGCTCAGCGAACAGACAACAGAGAAAGACTTATCCAGCTGTGTGCAAGCAATAACATATCCCTATCTAGTACGAATTTCCGACACAGTTCGCGTCGCGCACTGCGACATGGCGCTCTAACTCGACGGGTACTTTGAGTCAGATCGACCAAATTGCAATAAGCTACCGCTGGCGCGGTTCTCTCCAGAACTGTAGATCGTACGTTGAATCGGACTATGCGCTACTTTTAATGCGGTTTTTACTGCAGCTCAACGGCCATCGTCGCAGGCCACAAACCCGATTGGCTGTCGAACGTTTTTCTGATTCGGCTGTTCGCAACAGCTGTGAGCAGAAACTGTTCGAGGAACTAAGAACTCCGACGAGCAACGAAGTAGACGCGCAGTGAGATCAAATTAAGCAGGCTATGCATTTGGCCTGTGGTCCTAGATCTAGCGTTCATCAGAGACACTGGATCTCGCAAGGGAGCAAAACGCCAGCTGTCTAACTGCAAAGCTGTGAATAAGGTGCGTCGGCAGTTGCAGCATCAGTTGACGATAAGCCCCAAGAATGACCGAAAAAATGGTGGGGTAAGTGACCGAAGAGATGGAGGAAGCGACTGCTTCAGGTAATAGTCAAAGACTGTTTAAGCTTATACGCGACAGCGGTGGGCGGCGAACTTCGGTTAGTGAAGTCGTGTGCGATAGGAATGGAGAGCTCATCCATGGTAAACAACAAAGGCTGGACCATTGGGCAGGGCAGTTCAAGGACCGGTTTAGCTGGCCACACGCTAACGAATTTAGTCCGACGTCTGGAGCTGTGAATCCTTGGGAGGTGTCACTTGATCCCCCAACGGAAGTGGAAGTGCATTCGGATATTGGGCTCCTGAAGAGGGGAAAAGCAGCCGGTCCCGACGAACTTCCCCAGTTCTTTTCAAACTGGGTGGAGCAACCCTATCAAAAGCTCTTGCCTGCTTGCTTCATGATATTTGGAACGAGGAGCATGTTCCGTTATCGTGGGGTGAGTCACTGATTGTAGCCATCTTCAAGAAGAGCACACGGAGTGACTGTAGCAATCACCGGGGGATTAGTTTAATTCCGATAGTTACTAAGGTGTTGGCTTCGATATTGCTACGCCGTATGACACCGATTCGCGAGAGTAATATCCGCGAACAACAGGCCGGATTTCGGCCAGGTCGAGGTTGCATCAATCACATATTCACTCTTCGCCAAATATCCGAAACGCGCCACGCGCACTGCCACCCTACGATCGTAGTCCTTCTCGACTTGAAAGGCAATTTCGACTCAGTGAATCCGACAACGCTATTCAGTGTTCTCCACCGGAAGCGTATGCCAACGAAGTTTGTGAACCTGTTGCGAGCAATGTACTCGCATACCTATGGTCGCGTGAGGGTATACGGCAAACTACCAAGTTCATTCGAAACGACTAGTGGCGTCCAACAAGGGTATCCCATTTCTCCATTCTTGTTCAACTTCGTCATGGACGAGGTGATGGAAGATGCTTTAGGAGGTCTCCGGGATATAGGAGTCGAACTGGGAAGTGGAGGGAAGCTATGCGACCTAGATTACGCAGACGACGTCGTGTGCCTGTTCGAGTCTGCGGACCATGCACAATGCGCACTAGATAGACTGTCGAGATCGGTTGCTCGGTTTGGCATGTGGTTTGCACCTTCAAAGTGCAAATTGCTGTTGCAGGACTTGACGACAGTAGTGCCGAACTCACGATTGTAGACCGTTTCACCTACCTTGGTAGCTGCGCGTAGAACGATGGTAGCTCGGGAGTGGAGGTAAATACGCGTATATTCAAGGTTCGGGCAGCTTACGCTGGACTGAACCACTTGTGGCGTCGGCCTGATATTTCACTGTTGTTGAAAGGTTGTGTGTGCTGTGCCGCAGTGCGTTCAGTTCTGTTGAGCGGTTGCGAGACATGGAATATTCGTGTGGGAGATGTGGTCGGTTGGAGGTTTTCGACCACCGATGTTTACGTAGTATGGCTAGGATTGGATGGAGTGACCGGGTGAGTAATATTGAGGTTAGGAATCTGGTATTGGGTGCCACTTCTGAGAACAGCTTGTTTGAGCATATGAAACTTAGTAGACTACGATGGTTGGGCCACTTGTTACGTATGACGAGCACTCGTCTGCGATATCGTGCCCTATTTTGTGTCCCTCCTAAGGAACGGAAGAAGCCATGTGGAGGCCAACAGATGACGTGGCAACGTGGAATGAGAAAGTGTACAGCGAACTTAGGTAAAGTAGGTGTCTCACGCCTTCGTGGTTGGGGTCCGAAAGACTTGTCGACTTGCTGGCTGGAGACGACACTTAAGGATATGGCAGGGAACCGTGAACAGTGGCGTTCGTGCTGTCATTTTCTATCGAATCAGAATGATTGAAAACACGTGCGTTTGTACAGTTAGGCTGTGTTCCGTGTGTTGGCTGTAGCAGCATCTTATCTTTTCCCGCCTGTGTAGGTCCACTGCTTGTTCCCATTGGATATTCACTCTTTTTATATAAACGTGTAACTCTGGGGAAAGGCAGCGGTCAGTGAGGCTTGCCTTGCCGTTTAACGGTGAATGATGATGAAGATGATGAGCAGTTCAATTGTTGTGCTGTACTAGGGCCATCAGACTCACGATTTGCTCGAACGATCACGCAGGACTAGTTATCGACAGGTGTGAAATAAGTTCGATACCGATTAGTAGCTTCTCTATCCCGTCACAGCTTAAATCCAGCATACAGACATAGAGAAAATTTACGGAACGGCAGGATCAACAATGTGTGTTATTCGTCTTTGGACTCGGGCATATCGACGGTCACCTAGTTCACAAGAGGATTTGAAGTTCTGCCCTCAGTCACTGCGGTACGTTCTATCAGTCTTCTGCTGACGGGACTGCGTGGTCTGCCGCAGTCTTCTTCGAGGTCCTCTGTATACACAGCGGAAGTGGAAAGAAATAGAAA
The DNA here is from genome assembly GCA_008360955.1 of Fasciolopsis buskii. Classification (NCBI taxonomy): domain Eukaryota; kingdom Metazoa; phylum Platyhelminthes; class Trematoda; order Plagiorchiida; family Fasciolidae; genus Fasciolopsis; species Fasciolopsis buskii. Next base: position 135,594 of record LUCM01005711.1, on the reverse strand, counting down.
TGGATGAGGCGGTTAATTTGAAGGGCCTACAACGGTTTCGCTCTCTTTACAGGTGTCCCTATAGACCAACTGCTTTCAGTGCGAATGCTGAACACGAACACGTCGTCACCATCAGTAACTGGGACCTGGACTTCCTGTTCCACGAATGGCACGCTACCAGATGGAACAACGGAAATGGAGTTAGATGCACGGCCCCATATGATGGCTTCAACTTTGTAGTGAACGGTTAGCACATACGCAGAACTGTTGCTCAAAATCACGCTTCGCGTAGACCCAGGGTGATCTGATGAACACGGATTTAAATGGCCGGGGCCGGTGATACTTAGCGCAAACATCCACTCGGCTCGGATCATAATAGATGGACGTGATTAACAATGTGGTCTTCTAGCCCTTGGACTTTGCAATCGTAGTAGAATTCCTGGCTTTGGCTTGCCCCGGGGTTGCACCTAGGACATGCCTCAAAGGCCGTCGACGGTTGCCGACAGAGATCACACATATATTGTGACAGAATTAACACCCTCCTGGGGGAAGATGGCATTGTTCGATCCATCAGGATATATATATATATATATATATATATATATATAAATAAATGTATATATACAAATATATATAAATGCATATATATAAATAAATATACATATAAATATATATATATATATATCGAATTTGTGGCTTCAGGAGCGTGCATGGAATCTCTTCGTCGAAGAGTCCACAGAAGAACCACAACTGTGATTTTTTTATAATTCTTTGTCATTTGGGATGAGCCAACTTTAGGAGCGAGGGCAGAGTGCCCCAGAATATACATAAGTATATGTAGACGCATTGAGTAGTATATGTATGCATAAACTAATTCACTCCCTTGTAGGTAGGTAGGGTCGACGAAGAAGCTACACCGCACCAAGCCACGTGAATTTCACAGAAACCTGTAGCGATCTCGAACTGACGTTTAATTGCGCAAATGATTTAACAAATCAATCACTAAAACTTGCCGTCAAGAAGTTTGCTTGCAGTTCGATATTGCAGAGTTGTGAATGCTCTTTGTTCACATGCTAAATTGTCAACTGGGTTCTGCCAGTTGAAATACACGAAATTCGACTGATCTGTTTGCTTGGCGCTGAATCCTCGGCTGTTTTAGCGTATCCTAGTTTTTGTCTCGCTCTAGGTTTAACAAGTGACGACAATAAACTTACCATTTACGGGAATATTGTTTCCTCAGGTTCACTACGAAACCAAGGGCAATAATGTGTATCTCCCTGTGAGAGTTGATGTAGGCTGCAAAAAGGTGGGTCGGAGAAAGTCGTCCAAACACAGCAAGCTGTCGTGCATACGACCTCCCAGGAATCAGGGAGCAACTGTCACTACGCTTCTGTGGTTTAATAAAACCGGAGCCGAATCCAATACATCGATAACGTGATGACACATGTACTAACTGGAGTTCTGGTATTTCCACGGCGAAAGTCTCCGTAGTACTGTGATCATCTCATTTTTGATACAATGTTGGTAGATGGCCATCCACTAGCCCCCGGCTCGTTGCCACACTTGACCTATTTTTGGGACACTATGGGGTTCCGTGCCACTCCAAGTTTCAGTGTCATGGTTTCAGGTCCCCTCTCTCCCCGTTTAGTGACCACGGGATTTCTCTCTTCTACCATACCTATTCACAAAGCATGTCAAAAGAGTGGGCAATCGTGAGGAAACATGACTGATCTCAACCAATCTAAACTGCATTCTACACAGGCCTACTTTTATACTTACGAGTAGGCAAATTTGCGAAAGATCAACTCAGATGCACCTAAGTTTCCACTTATTGGTCCATTCCTTCCCCCGACAAAATTTGGCGTAAAATTACGTGCACAAACGAATAAATACTATACATGGTTCTAAAAGGCCCGAGGCTTGAATAGTATCCGATGAAGTTCATAGAAATTCGTAGTCTTCAAGGTTACCAGCGGTCTTCCAGTTGATCTCTTAAAACGAAATTCACTCTTCATATTATTTTGATCTAACGGCAATGACTAGCCTGCTGAAATCATGCACAAATGCAATTGATTCGGTCTGTCAAGCACTTTAAGGCATTCGACTGTTGTGTGGGAAGAGAAAGAAACATGTGAAATGTTCTGTGGATGTCGATAACATCAATCCTGTTTTCATTCATCCTCCCACATATACCCCAGTCATATTTGGACAGGGTGATGGTATGACAGTTACAAGTTTTTCTAGGGAAGAGGTGTCGGAGGGTCTCTGAACCAGTAAAACTACCATAAAGGTCGGTCCTGACATTCTGTTCTCAGCTCTTTTAAGACATGATGCCATGGCTCTCACCGACGCATTCAATTATCCGATTAACCCATCATTAAGCTCGTCTTCTATCCCTGACTGATGGAGACCCATCACTATTATTCCAATCCCTAAATCTAGTACTTATACTGCTTTAGTAAAACGTTTTCGCCCCATCGCCTTAACATCTTCCGGTCTTAAACTGATGGAGCGTGCCTTACTTAAGCGACCGCGTTCTTCTATGTATCATCCTGACGACTCTATTCAGTTTGCCTATAAATCTAACTGGTCCACTTTGGACGCTGTTGCCTCCCTCATTCACCACATTTGTAAGTCCTTAAACCAACCGATGAAATCTGTGCATTGCGCTTTTCTAGACTATTCGTCGGCATTTGACTCGGTCCCACGGTCTCTTCTACTTCGCAAACTGGGAACATGTGGTTGTTCCAGGCCTTCATTAGCAGGGCTGTCTGATTACTTTACTAACCGATCCCAGTGCACACGAATAGACGGTAAAACTTAAAAACCGATGATTTACAACTCAGGAGTGCTTCAGGGTGCCGTTCATTCACCGTTTCTCTTCTCTAATTACATCAGCGACTTATCAACTAGCTCACTCTGTCATCTGTTTAAGTATGCTGATCATGTTGCCCTCCCTCAAGTCGTTTCGAACAACGATGATTTTCAAAGTTTTTCCACCAACCTATCCTCTGTTTATGATTTCTCTGCACGAGCTGGTTTCAATCTCAACACATCTAAATGTTTCGAATGTCCGTTTTCTCTCGCGATCACCCTACCCATCCGAAATGTCTTCTATCAACTCGAATCTCTTACCAAGGTTGATTCTGTGAAATACCTAGGAGTTACTATTGATAAGAATCTGTAGTGGACTACTCACATTTCTACCTGTGTAAAGAGTCTCCGGCGCTCGTCATTTCAAATCAAGAAGCTTCGATAATACAGGATGAAATAAAATGCCATCTTCCGATTTGCATACAAATGTGTTTTTTCCAATCCTTCTTTACTGTTTCCTGTCATTTTTCCAGGTTTACTTAAAAAATACTTTAAAATTCTTCACCGGGAGCTATTAATTAGTAGCTGTGTGTCCCACTTCCCACTGACTGGATTGCTCTTCAATCGATGTGATCAGCACTTACCAGCATGTGAGAAATTTGCTCACAGAATTCTTTCAAATCCTACGCATCTTCTGCACAACGATCTTTCAAAGTGCCGCTCTCATATTTCTACACGATCTGCTTTTCGTTCCATACCATCTAGAATCAATATCTATAGGAACTCCACTGTTCCTCATTTAGCATACATTTTGACAAACCGTGACAGGGTTTTAACCCAATTCTTGAGCAACCTATCATAATGTGCTCTTATTATTCCTCGATGAGTCTTTTTCACGCTTTTACAAGGTGTTGAGTGTATTTTTTCTATTTTTTTACGTGAAAGTGTATACAATACAATACAGTACAATGCAGTGCAAATTTACCAGCCGATGCCGACTGGCAAAATGCGTAACAGACAATTCTGACATTTGAAGTAATCAGTCCCCTTGGTCAGTTCGAATGGAACGGATAAAAAGCCACTGATTGCAAGCTTTCTGTCAAGATGTCGCGGTGCAGTCCAGCGTACAAAGCTTGTTGACCTCGTGGGAACCAGTCTCGTCAAATCTTCCTGTGTTAAGTTTCACAATCACTCCTTCCAAGTGGATAGTAATTGCAATGTAAGCTCCCAGCTTTGATTACCGAGCCATCAACTGAAATTTTCATGTCCAAAGAACTTCAGGAATCAGTGAGCTGTGTTCCCAGGTACGGCAGCCTATTAACTGCCAGATACTGGAATCTTTGTGAAGGACAGTCATACCATTCGATATCCAGAACACTTCGGACCGTTTGATTCGGTTTGCACTGCTAAAACAGAGACTACTTAGCCGTGTTCGCGGATCTGAATCGACTGATTTTCACGATTACTCATTTTCAGTACCCAGAAAGGTACTCGCTGACGTGTAGCACGAAAGACAATTGGGAGACCGTGTCAAGTTGACTATATCTTGGAGCGTTATTATTAGTCGAGAAATTTTGGACATATCATGGAGGCGCAACGAGAAATCTATTTGCATGGACTATTGACTGGCGTGGGTTCACTTCAAGCCTCATCTTTCAGTACGACAGAAAATTTATTCGCACTACAGAGCCGACAGTGTTCAAGCGGTTGCATCTGGATTAACCGTGGTGGACCAAAGGTAAATGGGTCGTCGTTGGAGCTAAAAGTACCTGCCGCCCACCTATACACTGAACATCTAGGTAAAACAAAGTGGCACAGGGAAATTGGATCACTATAGGAACCATAAACTGTAGCCCTAATGACAGGAAGGTAGGTATGTATGCTGACAACTGATAGGTCAGAATAACAACCGGACTGGGTGCAACTCTGACAAGGAGTGACACGGCCAATTTAAGTGGATGCCTAACTGCGCAGCATGGACAAATGATTAGTCAGTTGATGATCAAACAAAACAAAATACCTACTAATATCGATCGTTTGCCCTACGATTAATGTAGAACTACGATAGCAGAAGACAGGCCAACAAGAAAGTACTTTTTATTAAATGTTCATATAATTGCCTCTGTATTAGCGAGACTCCACAGCTCACCTGATTATCACAGCTTTTGACACTTATCTGCACGCTGAGCGGAGAGCAACTGGAAACAATATTCACCGGAATTACAGACAGCATGGGAACCACAGTGAGTTTCTGCAAAATTTTCTAAATTATACGCCCATCTTTGGGTAAGTGAAACTACTTCCTAACAGGTTAGGCGACTTCAGTGGAGACCTCAAATAATCAGGAGGAAAAAAAGGCTTCAAGTTGGGTTGAACACTTTAGCCAGGTGTTAAATCGCTCGTCCTATCCAGTTCTTCTTAGGGATACCACCAGGCGATATAGAATATTATGAATTCGGTCTACAACGCACTGCAAAGTCAGAAATCATCCTCGTTAGTTAGACAATAAAGAACGAGAAGTCACTCGGTGAGGATGGCAACTCAACCAAGATCATTAAATTTTGCTCGCCAACTCCAGAGAATCCGCCAAGTACTTTATTCAGTAGCATCCCGAAAACTAAAGATTATTTTGGAAACTAATCAACCTTTATCTCACTACTTATGCCACAAACAGCGACAGAATTACTTGGACTAATTACAGGAGTATCAATCTCGACGATACAATTCATACACTTCTTACAATCATCCTTCCAAGGCGAATAATCGCTCTTCGAGATGCACGAACACGTACTACTCAGTGCGGTTTTCGTCAACGAAGAGTCTGCATTGATCAGATTACCAAACTACGGCGAATTCTTGGACGCTGTTAAATATATACATTGAAATTACTAGTAGTTTGTGAATGAGCAAACAAAAATTTCCTCGGAGCTCATGACCGGTTTTGCAGTTATTGCCACTCGTTGGGCGTGCATACTAGATACTCTCTCATTCAAACCTTTTTATGCTTGCAAACTCCGAATTGTTACATGTATACAAGTTTAAGAACGTCTGGACAAGAGAATACCTGATAAGCATACCTGACTGGCGGCAATAACCACCAAACCGGTCGTGTGCTTCCGTGGAAATTCTTCCATTGATTAATATATATATATATATATATAACAATTTTAAAGGACATCGTGAAGTGTGGCTTTATACAACCTCCCTTTGTGGGAAAGTCAGATGTCATGACGGCGCGACAGGTGTTGGAGTTTCGTGAAAGCTGCTCCGGCCTTCACTCGCCGTGGTGCGACCACCTCCGCTACACCCCAACCGGTTAAATTTTTCAGTTTTCACAACCATCAATCTCGAATCAGTGTGCCCAAAGGTTAAAAAGAGCAATAGTGAAAAATCGACGGAGAAATAATTGGTTAAACAATTAACCAGAAAGAAAAAGATTTTGGGCACAGGAACGTCAGTGATTGTAACTCTGAACCATATTACACAACTGTCTCCAACCGTCGCTCGGTGGGATTTCGTGGACTCCAAAGCGGTAGTCCAAATGCACCTATACAAACCAGTCGTATTGCTAAAGTTTTCATTTCTTTTTTCTATATCATTAACTGGCCACTTGGAAATATCTTTCAACCACTACCTGCCTCGCACAACAGCGCACAACGAAGCTGTCCTTCTGTGGTCACAGGTAAAACATGTCCTAACCCCATTAACTTATTCTGATTCAGTACCTGTTCTAAGGACTGGACCAAAGGGCCCAGTACATTAAGCCTAACCTCTGAGTTACTCACAAAATCCTCCCACCGTACTCTGCCAATATTACGAATAAAACGGCGTTCAAATACCGTCAGTCTTCACATATCTTCTGCTCTCAACGGCCATGTTTCGGAGCCCTAGAGAAATACCGACATCACTGCTGCCTAAACTTGACCTTTGATCAATAAGCGATTGTCATATAGACGCTACAAATGGCTCAAACTGATGAATGCCAGTCGGGCCTTCTGTATGCGCGAAGACCCTCTATCCGATATACGAGCACCTGGTCAGATACATCTACCAAAGTAACTAGACCTACCTACTTCACCCAATTCTTACCCTGCAAAAACAAAGTTTGGCGTCCAGCCAATCCAATCTTGCGATAGCATTGTAAACTTCGAAGGTTCAAAGTACCTGCACTGCCATATTGTGAGAAATGTACAACCCACATGGGTCTTCATTCAGAAGCATAACACAGTCCGCATATTGTAAATCAGACTTTCTTGTCTTCCACTATTTTCACATGAGGACAAGACGAGTTCCATTAGCATCTCAATGACAAAGCCGAAGAAAGATAAAGGGAAGCAACCGTGACGAACATCACTCCGAGTGGTGAATTTCGGTGAAAGATCGCCGTAGGTGCGAACTCGGTTGTGGCTATTTGCTTACTGAGATTGGCTAAGTGAAATAAATTTATTTGGTAAACCCGACAATGAAATGCAGTGCCACAGAATTACACGATCGATTGAATCGAACGCTGAATTCAGCTTAAGAGACCCAGATTGTAGGTTTAGCAAACAGGTACCTCTATTCTAAGATTTGTCGTAGAGGGAATAAATGCTTAGTACAAAATCCATCAGTTCCAGTCAAGTTTTCAAGGCACCCAAAGCTATTGATTATCTCTAACGGGCTATCACAAGATGTGAGTAGAATGACAGACCCCTGCTAATTTTGAAGAATGATTTTACACCTCTAATATGCAATGCGAATTCCGTATCAGAATACTTTAAATGCCCACCCATCCAACGGGTGCTGGATCGCCTATGCGCTATCGCTTGGTTAGACCATATAATTGACATACTCAACCGTCCGTTAGAATAGAAAAGAAGTGTAGAGCACTTTTGTGACTTTGCCTCACTCCGCAAGAGACGATGAGGGGTAGCTAAAGACGACCATGGACTCTGACTCGCCATGCGGCATGGCGGTACGAATTTTTGAGGACCAGTATTCAATTTTCAAGTAGATCGGTCCTCAGAAAACAAACCCAGAGTAAGATTCTGCAGATTAAGGTAAAGTTGCGCAAATGTCTGGGGATGCAACGATCATTGGGTTTCGGGAAGTGCAACGGTGCTGTAAAATCTGCGTGTGTATTTGGGGAGGGGAGTGTCGGCGAAGATTCTATCGATTCATTGACGACCGTCGCACAATCCAGCTTGCTGCACAGCCTGCGCATAAAGACACGCTAACAGCTTGGCGCTCTCGGGACTAGAAGTACACCTTCATGGTTGGGACAGCCACTGCGCGACCTCAACTTTGGATTTTCTTATGGATACCCGCATTAGAATGTGGATTTGTCGAAATAGACAATGGGACGTGTGTCGGAATGGCTATCGTAGGGCTGATGCTAGAGGACAACAAAATTATGGTATACAGTTCACCGCTCAGTGTACGAGTGGTCCTAGCTAATCATGAATGAGCGAGCTATCAACTTCGCTCCTGCTAATTGTCCTAGTACCAAGGATCAGGATAAGATTAAATGCACTGGGTGAATTTCTACTGCTGATATCATGTTCTCTCTCAGGTGCACGATCAGATCACCAAACCTCGCGATCCCTAAGTAGATTTGCGATGAGTTCACATTTGCTCATGAGCTGTTCTTCGATATCCCCGGTTTGGGCCACCTTACCTCAAGGGTCAGGAATACGGCAGAAATCCAGGATGTCACAGCACGGTTGGCCAAGACACAGCTTAATAAACCTCAAGAATGCAAATTATGATTACTGAACGACCCCGGCTAACTGATTTTTTCGAGTATGGTCAGTTTCGGTGTCTAGGCTGGCGCCTTTTGGAAAGTTGCTAAATGTGTTTTCTCAGACAGATCACTGGAGGTTAATCATTTTTGCATCGTACAGTCCAAGCTCCTAAGGAGGAGGAACGATCCTTGATCAGACCTCAGAAGGGGGCTCCGGTACGGTTGTAAGTCTTACATGCAATCCCGCCACTTGTAGCTAATTGTAACGCAGTCGATCTGGGTTCATCGCCGTCCAGAAGAGGGCATAATCAGACGTCAGAATGTCTAAACTTTGTGGTTGGAAGCAATAGACGGTGGTCCGCCTTGTGAATGACAGAGTCGAGGACAAAATGACCTCCAAGACGCGTCTCGTTCGAGGACCGTCAACTTGTACAACTATTCATTTTTCTTGCCAAAGCATTGATGCCACCTCGGTCCAGTGTGTTTGAATTATTAACAATTTTGGCAGGAGATGTCCTTGACCGCTCCTGCTGCAGTCTATAGATGCGCGCCTGGGATGGTATCCAAGACTACTACAAGGACCACTGACAAACTAGAAGGAATCCTTTCTTCTTCTTGGACACAACAGACTGTCAGCTGGGATCCAATAAAGCACTGTTGACCCAGACATCTTGATGAAACCCTTAACTACACCAGCAAGGCCAGAAGCCGTTGCCTCAGGACCTGCAGAAAAGATTGGGTGAGGATTTCAATTAAATGACAGAGTCAGAGTCTCGAGTGCGAATTTCTCGATTACAATATACTGGTGGCCGTGCCCCATACTGTATAAGCCAGACAACAAGTTTCCAAAACGATTCAGCTCTGGGACAATAAATATGGTTAGTTTGAGGAGGCCTTCAGAAGGAATAAGACCCTCAGCCGGCAGAAGCAAATTCGGGGAAATTTGGATGTTAGCCAGAAGAGAGTCTAATAGGGTGGGGTCAGATCTTTTCAGAGAAAATAAAACTAGCACCAGTGACTGAAGCCCCGATAAATGTGGAAATATGCATAACAGAAAGGTTACTGAGTCTTTATTAGGACGAACTGTTGAGCATCGTGGAGGATCATTCTCATGCCGATATGAACAGTTCGAATCAATTACTATGATCGGCAAACATGCACATAATTGTGTATTCTGTAGGCTATTATACTGTTCGATAAGGTCAGGGACGTATCCCGGGCCCTTATCTGGCTACTCGCTCTGGGCACATCTTAAAATGCTCCCAAGTTACCATGTTTTTATTAGCCCCTCTCGAAAAAACCCTACACACTGATTATGTGGAAGTGAATATGATCAGTGCATTCTGTACGGTGCACCTTTTCTCATCTTTCACAATAATTATTCTCCTTCTTTGCCACGTTTCTGATGTCATTCGAAGTGTAAAACTGATCTGTACCAGATATAAATACACTTCTTGGATATCCAGCAAGTAGTAGACCTCGTTGTTAGAGGATGAACCTCAATCGTTTGTACGGCCATGTGCCATCTGAAAGGCAGCAGTTTTGAGTCAAAAGAGCCCGTGAACAGTTCATCCACTAATCTTCCCTTCCCAGGAAACGTTGTCTATGCGGTAGAATGCGACAAGGGCCATTGACCTTATTTCGTGGGTGGGCTACCCTCGTCAAATCATGATACCAGTGAGTTATGGGTATTTTATGGGGAAAACGCTTGCCAAGTGATAGCCCACCAAGTCCTCGGCACTTCCGTTGCTTATTTGCAGTCGTTTATTCAGTAAGCATGAATCTATCTTATTCACAAACAACCAGTGATATTAGCGACCATTCCGCGGCTTGGGGAGGCACCAACTGATATGCGGCTGTCCCGAGTATTAGGTGGTACTCTGCACTGGAGAGCAGGCGACACAACAAGTTATAAGGTTTCGACTAACTATATCCTGGCTAAAAGACCAGAAGGAAGTGACATGATCGCCCCTTAAAAGTCTTCTTGTATCAGCGTTGTAAGAAAGCAGAGCGACTTAGTTCGAGAAACTATTATTTCTGGATGGTGTTTTGGGCGCAGTCGTTGTGCGATTAGTAATTTCGCGCAGACGAATTTGCCTACTGGCAACTTTTCATTAGGTACAGCCACAATAGTGAAATTCGGACAGATTTGAAGGCATGAAGTGAGTTCCAACGGTAAACCTAACTAAAATCGATTGATTAATCTTTCATGGGGTACCGGGTGTTTAGGAAACACAGCAAGGGTGCACACTTTGTCTTGATGTCCGTTGGAGACATGCTAGTCTTACGCGCGTCCCCAGACTACTAAAATTGACGGACGTCAGCCATATGCAAACGAGCTTGTGTCCACGGCATATCATTGTTTGTAACTAGCCTGTAGTGGGTCGAATGTACGCCGCTGTCTTGATTCTTAGTGTGTAAGCGCTGCACGCTATTGGTCATGCCTAGTGGGCTTCGAATCATAAGTCTGCTTTTGACATTTGCACAATGAAGATCAGGATGTATGTTTTAGCGTTGGTTGTACACCCTAACTCGAATTTCCATGGAGCTCAAGGACACTAAATCCATAGGGTATGTCCTTAGGTTTAGAACGATGCCGAGCCGGCCGAAGATAGTGAGTTTCAGGTTGAAGACAAAACGATAATCAATCAAATAAAGCTGTGAACTATCACGTAGGCTATCAGCATGACGTTTAAGGGGTGCAGTTGGTTAATGGGAAAGTCTCCAATATGAAGACATTCGATTACCTCGGGCAACCTTTCTCAGGATAGGTTTTAAAATCAAGTGGTTCCGGGTTACATGGCATCGAAAGTTCCAGCGTTGTATCTGTAGCTCTATTTGTATGTGTGCTGTGTGTCCATTATTTGTTTGGTGTGGTTTCTGTCACATGGACCTTGCATAAGCGTAATGGAAGGGGTACGCAGATAAGTACTAAGGCCCGCTTAATCGGAGGAAGCGGACCGGCAACCATGACCATATAGCTTAGAGTGGCATACAACGTAAGGTCTCAATAGGCCAGGCGTATTAAGGATTCGGGAGAAAACTAATTGCCGAAATCGGGTGTCAGTCGCAAATGGTCACTTTGTCTTTGTCAGTCGTTTAACCCTTGAATCTGGGTACATTTGTTTTCGCATTCTTGTACTTTTAAACATAGTTTCCTTCAGGTAGCCAATGGGTCCGAATTTTATGAATGAAATGACCTTTCGAATGTACCAAAATTTGGTTCGTGACAGTCACATGGTTTGGGTGCTTTTGGGTTCCGAACAAATCTCACAGGTCAAAATGACTGCTAATTTAATAATTTCAGGTTGGAGCAGTTACAAAGAGCGTAAACAGAACGACAGATATGTACGTCACACTCTACAGTAAATGTGTATTTCGGAATAAATTTTAGGTTCAAACCTAGGCGATTCTTTCAAAAATAGAACTATCTCAGTAGGGAGTTCGAATCTGGTAATAAACAGAAAAAACCGCGCAAATATACCAGTTCATCTATCCACTATATTCACACATAAAATCAGGTTTGGAGCAGATTCTTGCTTGGAAGCACAGAAATAAGATCGAGGCCAGTTAGCAACATTGCCCTCTGGTTTCATATCACCGAGCTAGTCAAATATCACGATATACCGGCTGATGCACAACGACAGTGAAAGCTTTTAAGGCCCGAATGTCGCAATCGCAGTATGGTAATCCATCGATGTCTCGTTCTCTTTCACGCCTCCGACATACATGTGCTGCTAATGCTGAAGAATATCAAGAAGGAAATGAAAAGAACAACCCTGGTTAATGCTATTCCATGCGAGTGTTGCCATCCCAAAGTGTTTTTCTCTCTTTCTAGTGCTAGTTTGTGCCACTAGGTTTGCATCGGTTTACTACCTTCGAACCTCTTAGGTTCTAAGTTGCATTTGCAGTGAGTAGCCTAAACTCAGAGGGTTGGGTCCTCGTTATGACAGTTCAGAAATAGTCAGATATGAGGTTATTATAACAGACAAATTAAATAAAAGATATCACGATGAAAAGAAGAATTACCGAGTGAATATGGGAATTATGATTAAGAAGAATTGCGTTCGATTTTTCATAGCTGAGTTTGTCAATTAATGTCCACCACTCATATGATTACGCGTCAGTTAGTTAATTTGGCACATATAATAATCTCTTTTCTTTTTCGTGTTTGCTAAAATGTAAGTTTTTAACATGTAGAAATCTTCCATACAGAAAAATACAGTTTTATGAGGCGGTAGTACAACTAGTTTAGCTCCCGGATGGCACATCTTGTCCGAAAACGGGTTCCCAGGGACGACAAATCAACTCTTACCTTCCCTTACTCGTTAGCTGAGCATGAATCGAGGCAGGAATATCCTATGCCTGGATGGGCGTGGTTTAAAATTAAATCACATTCACTTGTTAACTAACACTCAGTTAGTGGGAGCATCTTGAGATCGGTTTTTGGACCTAGTATGGCGAATGCTAACATGTGGACGCCGATGAGCATAGTGCTATATACTTAATGCATCGTCCGTAGTTGGTTTGGAATCAGAGTTTAACCACTGCATCTAGTTCATTTCAGCTTTTACAAACATTAACCTAGCACCAATGCGTTTTGATTTCGGCTGCTACCTCAGAACAAGTAATACCAGTGAGGTCTTATGATTATAATTCAGGAGTGGAAACATTTCGAATGCAGTAACGCCCCTGAGCACTGTACCTAGGCGTATTGCATAGGGCGTCCAATATTTGCGTTGGCGGACCTCGTGGACATCAACCCGGTGATCTACTTGAGACAGTCCGTTGGAAAGGGTTTTCATACCTCTGATGGACTGAGGACTTTGACCCATCTTCCGACCATTAACTGCCTCAGAGAACAACGTATGCCGAGAGAGTCGTTCTGCGGATATGGTTAAAACGTTCCACCCACTTTAAGTTATTGGAATTCCATGTCCCTTTTGACCATTGACTTCTATGATCTAACACACCACGCTTCAAAATTTGCACCATATTCTGGCAATTCTACAAAGACAACCGTGCTAAAACACCGACAGTTCTCGGACTTCACTTGTTTCCAACACCCATGTTTCTAATCTAAGTAGCAGAACAGACAATTACTCTGCAATGTAAACTCGATATGTGGTCAGCAATCTGGTTTCGCACCGTCGCCACAGGTACCTCAAGTTGGTACACGTGAAGATAATTCCTCTTACGTACGATGACAAAATTTGCCTACTTCATCCAAGACCAAGGTTTGGCTTCGAGCTGATCTAATACCACAACATCATTCCACACTCTGAATCTGGAAAGTGCATTCAAAACATGACTTTGTTGTCGTTAAATCAGAAGTCAGACAATTCACTGTCTGAAAAGCAATCAATAGCACTATTCTCACATGAGGATAGACTTACTTCCGTGATCATCTCGGTTACAAATCTGAAGAGTGAGAGGAGAAACCCAGAGAATCCTTGCTTCTCTTGGTGTATTCAGCTGAAAGATCTCCATAAGCACGGTTTCGGCTCCGGGTGAGTTTCTACGTCTGGAAAATAAATTTTTCCGGCACACTATCCAGTGAGAAGTACAGTCAGAGAATTGGACGTCGACTGAACTGAATACCCCTTTCCAGTCGAGAAAGACAGAGACAGAGTGGGTATTATCGACGCAATCCTGACCGTGCCAAATACCGGCTCGATTCACAGACACATACCATTAGCGAACACTAGATATTGGTGCAAGGTAATGCCCGTAAGCAGTGATTTACAAGAACATCTGACTTCTTTCTTATAAACCGTTAGAATTACCAACTTATGACAGCTTTCGGATATTTGGTCCTTTTCCCAGATCGACCTCAGAAAATTTGTTAACCACAATGCTATAGCCTCTCCTTTCTGCTCGAAACCGCACGGGGACAGCCCATTTGTACCTATAATCTTAAATTTTTCGGAATGACAGTTCCCTGGCAGTCTTCATTTCCGATAAAGTACTGATTTCACTAAAAGAGTGGGCCAACCATACTACTCTTCCTAACGATCCTGATAGCAAATTAATGAGTCATCGGTTCTCGACCACGTCCCTTACATTCAGCTTTTTTGGATGAATACTCCTACCCAGTCACTAAAGGTTGAGGCCATTTTCAATGATCATAGCCTTTTCCATTTCTTAGCTGATGTCTCAGCGATTTACGCTTCCCGTTATTTGTGGGACTCAGGGATGGATCTGTGAGCATCCTAGCAGTAACTGACATCGAAGACGTCCTTAGTGTTGGAGGCCTATATAACCCAACCGCACTCGGCCTCCGCCGCATCTTTACTCCGCCCCAAATGTTCACGCGAATCCTGGCCATCTGGTTGTGAATATAACTGTGGAAAAACCACCGACTGGAAATTCAGTCGACGGCTGACGTCTAACAGCAGCTGTGAAGATGACCACTTTTTGTGTTTTTCCTACCATACTAGGTGAAAATAAAAGTGAGTGCCCAAATGGGCATGACATGGGTGAAAAACGGTAATTTATCCTTGTAATTCCTTTATTAATGAAATTGGAAAGTATATCATTCTCAGGAAATGAGCCACGATCAACAGAGGGCTACCGGGCAGGATTAAGGGGCGATGGGAAGATCCTAGCCGACGGCCATCAATTTGAAACACCACGATAGCAATCGCCTGACCTGCCCACGGAGGACCGGAGAGTAGAAGCCTATTTTCTTGGATAGATTATTCTAATGACTTTACTGACCGAGTTGCCAGCTCAAATGGACTACTTCGTCAGGATTCTACGAATTGACCTTCCAGACTGATGAGGCATTCTGCAAGGATCCTTGGATCACGTAATCCGCTGGTCTCATTGAAACTGGCCACCAAGGATCGGTCAACACGGTAGACAGCGCCAGGCATTCGACTTCGTCCTCGCAAACTAGTGGGTGTGGCACCATCTGAGACCATTTAGGAAAATTCCGACGGGTTTTCAGGGTGAGCAGCAAACTTGGAGCCTGAGTCAATCACCCACGAACAATAATTAGGTGAAGATAATGTTAGCTTCCTAAGTAGTTGCACCACACCAAGCAATCGGGCATCCGGTGAAGCGGCCTCGAGAATAAGGACGACTAAATTGTTTGCCAATTTGAGATACTTGTGGCCTCGACGAGACATCCGGCTAAAGGTCGAGTTTGCTTTGCAGAGACAGAATCAGCTCTGCTATGTGGCTCAAAACATGTGCGCTGAAGACAACAGGAATCCGAGGACCGTCAGTGTTTTAGCACCGATGTCTTTGTAGCATTGTCAGAATATAGTGGGACTTGTTAGTAACGCGTGCATGAAACTGGGTACTAACCTCCCAGAGTTCAATCTTAAGAGTTGAATAAGTGCCTAGACCGACTCTCTCGATGTACATTGCATACCAAGGCAGGTGATGATTGAAGTATGTGTGGGGTCAATGGACGGCTGAAAAAATATGATAATCCCAACCAGTGTATTGGCTCGTGTAGGTTCATTCAGATTCTCAGGTCGACGACCATGGGATACCCGTGGACTTTAGAATGCGGCTGAATTTATCAACCAGTGGGATGCTGGATACAAAATATCGTCGTTGATATAATTGCCTTTACTTACTTCTCACTATCCATTTATTGAGTATACACGGTGGTATTAGTAAGAGAAAAAATGCACGCCAATGCAAGGCTGAGTCGTAAAAACCAAACTGGATGAGGCCACAGGACATAACCCCAATCACAAATAATCGAGACTATTTGAAACGAAGGATACGCTGATGAGGAGTTTAGCAAATCTCCAGTTTGCAAAATACTCTAAAAAACTTGGGACGAAGTGTTTGCAGTATCATTCGGTGGACTGCTAGCCGTTAGTGGTCGGGGCCGTAACCGCTGTCATAAGCGGTACTAAATTCTAAACAAATTTCTTTTCACAATGCACTGCATCTTTTCGCTAAGATTCTGGTAAGCACAGACGCGTGGGATCCGAGTTGACACAAGAACCAGGCACCTTTGAGGGACATTGCGCGAATGATAGTCTAGTATTATTCTTAGTTATTGGTCACGCAGAATCCAGACAAGTGAATATTTCGGACTAGACTTCGTCTAGCCCCTATTGGTTCACCCGTCAGGCATGACTGTACCCTTTAGACGTTGGAGGCAAGTCACCAAACACTATCAAATTGTTGTGTCGTCCCGATAAACTCCATTCCGTACCCAATCCAGCTATCTTTCCACTGTCTCACCTCCAGGTCCACGCGCCTCTCCTGCCTAGTTCCCGATCACCGTATTCATTCCCAGAATATTTTCAAATCAAGTAATACACTAGTTAATGTACATCGGGAACAACTGGAGCCCTAAAAAAATGCAGGCCTGTGCTTAGTACACTGAGCACGCAAAATTCGTCCTGCTAACTAATGAACATTTACCAATCGGGGTTGGAGAGAGCATTTACTACTAGCAGACAATAAAACACGACGAGAGAGAACTACGATAACAGCTAAAACATTTTCGCGGAGAACAGGATCACCCATCACTAGTCTCGACGAGGATATTCCATGTACTGAAGAGACCCGTGAAAAAAATGGTGTGGAAAGGTACTCTTTTGTGTTCTATATTCTTAAATAAAGATAGTAATTGTTCGAATGGACCACAGCAGATTCAAACGCATGCGAGCACGAAATCCAACTCTGTGCATTGATTAGAGTAAATGAACCATGTGATTTTGAGTTTTGCCGTTGAAACAACCTAGAAGAGAAGTCAGGACAGAAAGAAGAACAGGGAAGGTTAAACAGAAAGAGGTGGACCCTTGTAATAAGAAGCGTTACGCAAGTGAGTGATTGAATAAGCGAACTGTCAAAAAGTCAGGAAGAAACGTGACAAGTTTAAGCGGAAATGCGAAATGTCACGGACATGCGCACATATAGGTGAGCCTATTTGTTCAAGCTGAATAAGAAGGTGCTTATTAGTAATGAGGTATGATAGAATGCTTTCCGATACAAGGTGAAAAGAGCAAGAAAGTACATCAGATTAGAATCGTGATAGGGTAAATCAGGAACATGATCGTGCTACATACGTAAGACGTGTACAGGACTAGACATGCGAAACGTACGTGCGTAAATAGACACAAAAAAGTCAGGAATCGAGGGTTATCATTTTAGCGTACGACGAAATGGACCGGTTATAAGTAACAAACTTCAAGGAGATCAAAACCACAAAGAAACAAATGAAATAAAGATTAGTTCATGGCACCTAGACACAGCGGGGGAGGTTGATACCTATCTAGCAGAAAAAGTACTATCCGTAAACATCATCAGATTGGGAAAAGTAAGATTAAAGAACATAACAACAATATGCGCGAGACCACTGGAAAATATTGCACAGTGTGAAGTCAGGATTTTGGAGGCGACCGTAATTACGAATAGCCTGGCGAACAAAGTATTATCCGACGATACATAGTACCCGAACAACGCGGCGGTAGTTGAAATCAACTTACAGTGCGTACGAAGAGGGGCCGAATACATAAAACTGGGTAAAATGCAGTCTGACTAAAAGGTATATGATTTGAAGATAATTTATGGGCGAACAACGGGGCGGCCATAGGCCGTCGTGCAACAACAAACATGTGATTATGGAAGTTGAATGAAGTCAACTAGATGCGGACCGTTGTCAGGATGTTTGCGCAAAGTGTGCTAAGCAATACAAACAGAAACAAGAGATTAAGTAGGTGCGAGAATAGGACAAAAAAACTCGAAGATATCGAGCTATGGTGAGACAGAGGAGACTAGTAGCTGTGCAAAATGCAAACGCACTTGAGAAAAAGGATGACAAAGAATGTTTACAATTTTCACAGATTTATTCATACTGCTGAATTTGCAGCGAAAAGATCGCGATAAAAACTACGGTTAAGAAAGCAGCCATAAGAACAACACAAGTGACAACAATAACAACAACAATAATAATGTTCCGAGAAGTTATATCAGAGACACTGATTACAGTGCGATCTTTGTCCTAAAATGTGAAAAATGGAAAGAAAATTTCTGGCAATCCGAAGTCAACAGAGCACATGAGACAACAAATAACAAAGGTGTAAAATATAGACCACATCAATCACAGTTTTCGAAGAGAAACTGAAGGAAGTCATATGAGACGAGACTGATGGGAAAATCCTGTCATCTGAGTACTAAAGGATTCGAAAGAGAGATAGCGGAAAAAAATCGGGAGGGGAATCAAGTTTTTTTAAACCGCACAGAAGCGTGTTTGCGAGTGTTGACATTCCCGTTGCGTAACAAGCGAGTTTTGGCACGCGTTGAGTAGGAACGAGTTACTGACTGCCCTGATGAATGGCGGCGATTTGAATGTTGGCGTATCGAATTTGCAGATGGAAGAGAGCGAGTAATCACACGATTCGATGAGGAGCGATGGGAAAGACCGCGAAGACGCGGACGACGTTTGGGCGAGGACGCCAAAGTCACGGATTGTTCGGTTTTGACTGGAACAGAAGTATAACTGGGGCAATCCAAGTCGGGTTTTGCCGTCAGATCGGGATTGCAATCAGTCTGCTGAACCGATTCGTTGCGGTTCGCGACCGGCAATAGTGATTGTGGGATTTCAAAGGACGCGTGATTATCCTCCACACGGTGTGAAATCTGACTGATGTGGTGTGACGAAGCGACCGTGACCAGAGAGACGAGTGAATTAGTTGTATAAGATCGCGGATTGATGTGTGAAGCATCTGTGACAGAAGACCGCACGGGAAGACGTCGATTATCCGGGACAGGTGAACGCGTGGTAGTCAGTGTGAGAACACCGGGTGGGGTAGATGGGAACGACAAGCCCGAATCCGGTGACGAATTTGATGCACCAGTATTCGAATTCGACAAAAATGACCAACTCCCATCTGTTACAGGATAAAGATTTTCTGGAGTCCTGTAACAATAACAGACAGCAGAGAGAATGGGAAAGAATGAGGGAGATCGCATAGAAGTGAATGAAACGTCAAAAATATTAACCGTTCATTGACCCTGAACGGCATACGGCTTTAAAAATACCAGTGAAGTTGTCGTTTAGCAGCTCCGGCCTAAAGTAAGATAAATCCGTTTTTGATTGAGTCACTCCATGAGAGATCAGATCACGTGTGAACTGTTGGTCCTGATAGTCTGAAACGGCAACATAATGCGAACTAAACCAATGGCTATGTTTAGTTAAAAAAAGTTCACTTTACTCTTGACCACTCAGACTAACACATAGCCGAAGGCTAGAAAACATAGTCACGCTTTCTGATAATCGAGAGATTCTCACTCTCACTTTCACTCGATAGGGCTTGATATCTTTAGCGTCGGCGGAATTCGAATTTCCAACTGGACACCATAGACGCCTTGGTACCGCATGTACTTTACCAGATGGGTCACGAAGCTCGTAGACTTCATTTGGAGAATACCGGTTAACCGACCAAATTAAATGAACCCATAGAGTTCAACACATTGGACTTATCTTTATATATATATATATATATAGAGTTGAGAAGGCGTACACTGAGTTAATACGTTTATCGTGACGTTTCGATCCAAACTAGGACTCGTTGTCAAACGTGAATGAGTGATTGAATGGGATCGCTAGTTCCGTTCGGTCTTGTGCACTGTCCGTCTGTTTGTCTCTATATTCTGCATCCGGGTCTTGTTAAGATGACGTAATGTTTGTCAATCTCCACAAGCCGATTGAACGAGTTATTCGAGTGGAGGGCTTCAAGAATCAGTCGCTCCCCCTTTCTGTTTGCCCGGCTGACTACCTTTGCGTTGTTGATGTTGACCTCATGGCCTGTTTGTGCACAGTGGTTCCATATCTGCGAGTGTGGGTCAGCGCGTCGTAGGGCTAAGCTATGTTCGTGCAAGCGTGTGCGTAATTGTTTGCTTGTCTCACCGACATACTGTTTGTCACATCCGAGGCACGGAATGGCATAAACTACCCCTGACTGGTCGTGCTGGTCGACGCGATCTTTTCCGTTGAATAGAACAGATCTCAGGGTGCCGGTCGGTCTGTGGGCGATTGTGATATCTAGTGGACGTAGGATGCGTTCGACCGCTTCGGATACTCCCCGTATGTATGGAAGTACCACGATCGATCTGGTCCTCTTTGTGTTTGCCCTCTGCCTTCTGCGAATACAAGCGTTGATGAAAGACTTTGGATATCCATTGACCGCAAATAACGTGAACAACCTAGATTGCTCTTGTTCCGGTAGGTGCTGTGTACTGCAGTGTGTCGGCTCGATGGAACAGGGTACGCACACAGCTCTTTAGGTGGCAGGTTGGATGGTTGCTTTTGAAATTGAGTATGCGGTCCGTCGTCGTCGGTTTTCTGTAGACGGTTGTCTCTATGCTCCCGTTTGGTTGTCTCATAATTAGTACGTCGAGAAACGGTAGAGCCGAGTCTTTTTCCTCCTCCCTGGTGAATTTGATGCTGGGCACTATCGCGTTTAGGTGTTGATGAAATTGGTCCATTTCTGTTTTTTCTAACACAACAAATGTATCATCAACATATCTGATCCGTAAGCGTGGGCGGTTTGTTTCGAATGCCTTTGTCTCGAATTGTTTCATGGTTGCATCTGCTAACAAGCCTGATAGGGGTGATCCCATGGGCGTTCCTCTTATTTGTTTATATACCGTCCCATTGAACTGTAGGTATATTTCCATGCACAATTCTATCAAATGCATTATATCGTCCTTGGACATTGCTGTTCTATCTGATAAGTTGGAGTCCTTCTCCATAAGTTGGCGCATGCTGTCCAGTGCCATTTGCCTTGGAATATTTGTGAACAGTGATGTGACGTCGAATGAGACCATAGCTTAGTTTGCTTCTAACTTGAGGTCTCTGATTTGTTCCAGGAATGTGGCAGAACTCTCCATGTCGTTTTGGTCCTGTGGCAGGCATGGGCGTAGGAGACGGAAAAGGTACTTCGCTAGCTGATAGTTTGGTGCTGTTGTCGTTGCGACAATGGGTCTAAGCGGCACCCCCGGTTTATGGACTTTAGGAAGTCCATATATCCTGGGGACGGGTCCCTCTGTAGGCTTTATTTGGTTGTACTGTTCATCGCTGATTTTCTTGCTTTTTTTCAAAGAGTTCAGTTTTTTGTTGATTTTGGCTCGAAGTTCTTTGACTGGATTTCCTTTCACTGGTTGGTAGATCTCGTTATCATCCAGTAATATTTTCATCTTCGCTTGGTATTTAGCATTGTCGAGCACTACTATTGCATTACCTTTGTCTGTGGGAAGTATGACTATTTCTCGATTTTTCTGGAGTGCTTTTACAGCTTTGATATATATATATATATATATATATATATATATATTGGAAAAGAGATTGTAACTCCTCTGGTACATCCTACATCGAGAGGCAGCGCTACAGAAGTGCACAACAGATTGAGTCGAATTCCGCTTTCCTCCTTCAAGTAACGGATTGTCCCGAGGGCCATATGGAGCGAATTCAGGAGATCCCACCTTAGATTTTAGTTTTTACATAACCGCGTTTTCCGACAGCTACTTAATCTATTTTACAAAGCGACAGCAATGACTCGGAAAGCCGGTCGAAAGATCGATAAACTCAGCAAACTGAGAAAGTCAATACTAAGAGAATGATACGGTGATTGGATACAGAGAAGGATTTATCTACGACTAGACCGTGGACGAAAACAGTGCTTGATTCACCAACCACAAAACAATGGAATTGCTCCATCGTGTGGGCAAGGCTATGCAACATCTAGAGACATACGGCCGGTTCTACGTGACAAAACTTCAAGCAGAAAAATTTGATGACATTCCATCCACAAGTACAGTCCGGTGATCACCATCGTGTACTTCAAAGGCGGATGGACTGAGTCAAGGTCTTGCCGCCGTAAACCATTAACTCACTCTCGATGGCTACCGTGACTTGTCAGAAACATCGTGCACTATAACGCAGTAAATAAACAAAGCGATTATTCGTAATTTACAAGATAGTTTTTAATCCAATGAAAAGACAACAAAACACGTCTAAGCTGAAGTAACAGGGACCGACACTGCTCAGTTCTTGGTCCGCTTTGTATTCCATTGACTGTTTGCTATCTGGTGCTGTTTAGATTTTTAAAGACTAATCAAATTACGTGGAGCGAAAGCAACTAAATTCACGTCACTCGAATTAGAATAAACAAGTTAAAAAACAATACAGAACTAACGGAGTAGGGTGGACAAAGATAGCTTTTCCTTGTGCACCTGGACAAAACAAGCCTGAGATACCGTATGACCACAACCTACAAGCAAACAATCAAAGCTGATGTAAAAAAACGTACCCGCTGTCTAGCTCATCCGAACTGACCGAGTGGTAGATCGGTCTGGTTAAAGTTGTTAAGCTGCGTGGAGGCGAGCGAGACTGTAAACTTGCAGAAGTGTTCATTAGCTGTGAGTTACCAAATCGAGACTGCGTAATGTAAGTGGATGAAGTTGTTTGGGGACGATTCGAATGTGGATGACGCTGCAAATGAGCCAGAGAATGTGGCCGGAGTGTGTTATGAGACCTATCAATTAGAGTCGATGTTGCCAGTGAACGAATTTTGCTGTGCGTAGCCAAATGCGATTTCAGATTTGTTGACTGCGCGAATCGTTTGCTGCAACCCGGCTGCGGACACGGATAAGGTCGATCACCCGTATGAATACGCAGGTGCGTGCGAAGATTGAAATCAAGCGAGAATCGTTTGCCACACCCCTAAAATCAAGTGAACAAAACCATGAACAGGTTAACAGTGAATGAAGTAATTACAGGTAAAGATAAATTTGTCGCTAGATTCGGAGTAAAAAGGTACTTCCAAATAAATAGCTTAAGTCCAATTCAGCGTTGTGATGATATCAAACAAGCAGCTTCAAAAAAAGGAGCTCTAAAAGGAAATCAGCAATGACAAATAACGGCTAACTATCTTACAGAGGTAACATTGTGGATATTGCTCTTTCTCTCTGCATCGTTCATTCGAACAAGGAAGGCTTATTTCATAAGATTCGGCCTGAATGAATCGAACTAGTAGCTCGTAAGTGGAATTTCCGTTGACGGCGTAAACTAAATGCATTTTTTTTATTACTAGAAGGGATATGTCCATTATCCCCCGGGGCCCAATACACGAGGGGGGCCGGCAAGAATGACCCTGAAACTGGGAGTGGCACAAAACCACCTACGGTGTCGACAGGTAAGGGGTGGTGACTAGTTGGGGGATAGCGAATTACTATCTACCGCCGAAGTAACTGACAGACCTGGGATTCGAATCTATAATCTTTTGGGACAGAAAAATGCTTAATAATCTTGGTCAATCCCGGGAGCCAATGAGTTATCCGAGCAGTTTTAGTGACCGTCCGAGTTCATTGCACGGCGACATGAAAATCCGAACCCACACTGGCGTAAAATGTTCGTTTTACAGGTTTGCTGCTTGAAATTTAGCAAGTAGTGCGATGTGAAGCATGTCAGAAAAACGCGTTGGCAATAGCCCATCGCTTCAGACACCAACTCCGCTTCCGGCAACCAAAACCGTTTTGGGACTATACTCCATGCAGGTTACATTACCCATTTTTCCGATTTCGGAATCAGGCAGGACTCGGGGCAAAATTAGGTTCTCATACAACCCGACAAGAATCTGGTCTACTCAACCTAAACGAGCCCATACATTTTTGTTACCTAGAAGTAGAAGCCATCGGATTTCCCAAATGGCTGTGTGGATTTTTTATGAAACAATTCACTATTTGGCATAAACGTTCAACTCGCTATTAGGAAACCATGGAAGCCCTGTATAGTCATTTTATCCTTGTTAAGGATCATCGGCAGGGCATATCCACTACACTCGAGCGGGGACACGAACCCGGGACGAACGATTTTGAGCCGAACGCTTTGGCTATTACACTACCGGGTAGACTCTCAACGATTGTTTGAACTTCACTACGTGATGTTGCACCTATCCGTCACTGACTTGCACGGCCACGGGCCGCTAGTGTACACCAATCAACTCCTACTGATAGATGACTCCTCTGTAGGTAGCCTGAGTACGACAAAGGCTTTGGACATGACCTACAGAGCTCGATTAGTTGGTATGAGATGGATTTACTTAGTTGTTAGACAATGCAATTCATATGAGGACATGTTAAGAACGATGGCTTTTTGGTTACCATTTTCAGGTACAGGAGGGTTTCAAAGAATATTCTTCCAGCTGTTCGGCAACATCTGCATTTAACAGTCTGTCGTTTGGAATAGTATTTTGAAGCTCCTCATACTGAGTTCCTAACGATACACAAAGCTGTGGATGACAGTATTTACTTCATTTTCAGTAGAAATCGAATTAAAAGCAGAAGAATGGGCAAAATATCAGAGAGTATTCTTCCGGAAAGTTCTAAGACGGTTGAAATCATTTGTAGTTTGAAAGCAGTATTCGGGGGACTGGGGGGTCTAAAGTGCATAAAACAATTGGAGATGCTCCTAGAAAAAAAGAAGTGCGCAAAACATGAATAAATGATAAAATTACGATAGATGAACTCTGACCATAAAAAGCACTAGAAGCATGCTCGCCTACATCTCCAGTTTTACATTAAGAGGAGCAAGCCTCGACTGGCTAAGTTACATCGATGTCCGATTGTTATCCGCTGTCACTGTCTGTTATTAACTGCTCGTAGCTATTGCTCAAGTGAATCTCGCACTATGGACTGCGGGTGTTCACACTTTGTTGAATGTTCACATCCGAGACCTGATTGCCCGAAGAAACGCAGACAATGGCAAGCTGACCCCAATTCCATATTAATCAACAAAATGACTTCCATCGATAATCAGAACTCACGTGCACTGTCCGTTAAGGAAATGACTGACCTGTCGCACATGCTGAACTCATGCAGTGATTGGAACAAGCGTGTAGTATGCACACAAAAAACCTGGCTGACTGCTAACATGGATCATTCCGTCATTTCTATGGAAGGTTGAATTGGTTTCAACGAGCTATGAAATAATGGGGAAAATAACCATCGGAGGAATGATTACCTATAATCTATTAGGTCCCCATGAAGTGGTGAGTCACATGTAGTCTTTTCTTACCAATGCAACTGAATTGATTACTTATTTGTCTTTCATCTTATATTTTCCATAAATCGTTTTGAAGGTTGTGTCATCGGATTCATAGCGAAGGACGACAACAATGAACGAGAAAGAGAAAAGAAAAGGAAATATGCCAGTTCGCCCACTTTTAATCTCCACGTCATCGGCTATTCATTGGGACTCATGATTTCTTTGTAGGCTTGAGACTATCCTGTCGCCCAAACCGAAGTAGGAGGTTAACTTAAGGGACCCTACCTCGAGCCTTTGACCAGATGGCCTAGCTCACAAGGCAACTGAATGCTCTGAGGGTCACTTAACCCACAGAGGATCGGTGACTGTTTGCTCAGTTCATAGGCCCGTCGGATGGCGCTAAACATTTTGGGTTCCCAGTACACTCATTTACCACAGATGCTGCTGAGCACAGTCGCATGCTTCGTACGCTACTCGTGGTTGGTTTCGAATCAGAGCATAGCTAACTCCCCTAGATCGATCATCAAGGACCAGTCAACCCAGTAGAGGGGATTAGGCATGCGTCTTCGTCCTCGCACTAGTGGGAGCACCTCTGCCACGAGAAGGCAAGGCGTAGGACTTCATTAGCAGAGACTATGTGAGATGCCGGTGATTTGGGAGCATTTCGTGAAGGATTCAGGGCAAGTAGCCGATTCGGAGCCTGAGGCACTCACACTCGGCCATGCTGAGGCATTTGCAGGATAATGCAAATGCGCCTCCTGCCGCATCAGCTGAGTGGCCTATCTTTGGACCTTCAGAACATCGTTAGCTTCTCAGAACTGAATGGTTCTCCACTTAACTCATCCAGACGTTCTTGCTGGTTCAGCTTTCCTTTATACCTTTCTAATGTTTTCAGAACCAAGTCTGTTTGATACAACGAGGTCTCTGACCTTCGCTGGATTTCGCATACAACCGACTGTGTTCAAACTACGGTCTCTATCTTTTCAAATCCGGAGTCTCAGGCAGTAACGCGTTACACCTGATGTTATTTCTACTTTTGTTTCTTAGTTCGTTTAACTAACTGTTATTGTTTTTCTGAAACATTAGAAAGGCTTAAAACTGTTATATCGTTCTGCCCTCTTGACTAATCGTGTTTCCTACATCCCGTTTGCTGATGTGTACATACGTCATACGTCCAGTGCATAATTGCCTGTGAAAAATTTTCGCCAAAGGTCCTCAAAGATCCTCATCACCCTTCACATGATGATCTTTCCGAATGCTGCTCCGAATCAATAACTACATCTTTTTCCGCATTAATTCCTCTAGGATAAACTTTTTAAAAAATCCTAATCTTACCTCGGTTGAATACTGATGAAGAAAGATCCGGTCAATAACGAGTTACGGGCCGATCATCTTTGACTCCGTCGTGGAACCAGTCAAGTCCCCAAAATTCTGAGGGGTTGAAATTGCTGCGTATGTCTATGTCCGGTAGGAACGTTTATTTTTTTAAGTTATTCTTTATTTTATGGCGATTAGTCAACCGAATTTTTGTTTCGGACATTTATCTTCTGATTGGCTAGCTGTCACACTTTTACACCAAATCCCACGGTCACTGTCACAAGACTATACTTTGACGAGGTGTGACGGATTGCGTGCCTCCATGATCCAACGAGCTATACAGTATGGCTTATCTCAAGCCGAATATCCAATCATGCCTAGAAGGTCAATGGGTAGAGGCCGAAGAAGTAGTCTCCTGGTCCTCCCACTAGGGGTTTGATCTAAGTTAGCAGCTCAGTCGGAAAAACCAGTGGAAGAATAATTGATCCAAGTAGATGAGCACCCACTCAGCTGTACCCCGCTGCCTTGCGGTCAGGTTCTTGTCAGAACCAAAGGCTTTGGTTGAAAACCCTAATCGTTCTTCTGCTTAGTGGCTGGACTGCCTTGCAGTACCCGTCCATCAAACCCCATGAGTTACACGTCTAC
>LUCM01005711.1:93361-105473 GCA_008360955.1 Fasciolopsis buskii | reverse complement strand
ATTGCAGTTAACTACCACTGGCGCGGTTCTGTCCAGAACTGGACCACGTACGTCGAATCGGACCATGCGTTACTTTTAATGCGGTTTTTACTGCAGCTCAACGGCCATCTTCGCAGGCCACAAATCCGATTGGCTGTCGAACGTTTGTCTGATTCGGCTGTTCGCAACAGCTACGATCAAAAAATGTCCGAGGAACTAAGAGCTGCGACCAGTAGCAATGTAGACGATCAGTGGGATCAAATTAAGCAGGCGATGCTTTTGGCAGCGAATTTCGCCTGCGGTCTCAGATCTAGTGTTCATCAAAAACACTGGATCTCTCAAGCGTCGCTAATTCTAATGGAGCAAAAACGCGAGCTGCCTAACTGCAAGGAAATGAATAAGATGCGTCGGCAGTTGCAGCGTTAGTTGACCATAAGCTTTAGGAATGACCGCGAAAACTGGTGGGTTAAGGTAGCCGAAGAGATGGAAGTGGCGTCCGCTTCAGGTAACAGTCAAAGACTGTTTAAGCTTATACGCGACAGCGGTGGGCGGCGAACTTCGGTTAGTGAAGTCGTGTGCGATAGGAATGGAGAGCTCATCCATGGTAAACAACAAAGGCTGGACCGTTGGGCAGGGCAGTTCAAGGACCGGTTTAGCTGGCTACACGCTAACGAATTTAGTCCGACGTCTGGAGCTGTGAATCCTTGGGAGGTGTCACTTGATCCCCCAACGGAAGTGGAAGTGCATTCGGATATTGGGCTCCTGAAGAGGGGAAAAGCAGCCGGTCCCGACGAACTTCCCCAGTTCTTTTCAAACTGGGTGGAGCAACCCTATCAAAAGCTCTTGCCTGCTTGCTTCATGATATTTGGAACGAGGAGCATGTTCCGTTATCGTGGGGTGAGTCACTGATTGTAGCCATCTTCAAGAAGAGCACACGGAGTGACTGTAGCAATCACCGGGGGATTAGTTTAATTCCGATAGTTACTAAGGTGTTGGCTTCGATATTGCTACGCCGTATGACACCGATTCGCGAGAGTAATATCCGCGAACAACAGGCCGGATTTCGGCCAGGTCGAGGTTGCATCAATCACATATTCACTCTTCGCCAAATATCCGAAACGCGCCACGCGCACTGCCACCCTACGATCGTAGTCCTTCTCGACTTGAAAGGCAATTTCGACTCAGTGAATCCGACAACGCTATTCAGTGTTCTCCACCGGAAGCGTATGCCAACGAAGTTTGTGAACCTGTTGCGAGCAATGTACTCGCATACCTATGGTCGCGTGAGGGTATACGGCAAACTACCAAGTTCATTCGAAACGACTAGTGGCGTCCAACAAGGGTATCCCATTTCTCCATTCTTGTTCAACTTCGTCATGGACGAGGTGATGGAAGATGCTTTAGGAGGTCTCCGGGATATAGGAGTCGAACTGGGAAGTGGAGGGAAGCTATGCGACCTAGATTACGCAGACGACGTCGTGTGCCTGTTCGAGTCTGCGGACCATGCACAATGCGCACTAGATAGACTGTCGAGATCGGTTGCTCGGTTTGGCATGTGGTTTGCACCTTCAAAGTGCAAATTGCTGTTGCAGGACTTGACGACAGTAGTGCCGAACTCACGATTGTAGACCGTTTCACCTACCTTGGTAGCTGCGCGTAGAACGATGGTAGCTCGGGAGTGGAGGTAAATACGCGTATATTCAAGGTTCGGGCAGCTTACGCTGGACTGAACCACTTGTGGCGTCGGCCTGATATTTCACTGTTGTTGAAAGGTTGTGTGTGCTGTGCCGCAGTGCGTTCAGTTCTGTTGAGCGGTTGCGAGACATGGAATATTCGTGTGGGAGATGTGGTCGGTTGGAGGTTTTCGACCACCGATGTTTACGTAGTATGGCTAGGATTGGATGGAGTGACCGGGTGAGTAATATTGAGGTTAGGAATCTGGTATTGGGTGCCACTTCTGAGAACAGCTTGTTTGAGCATATGAAACTTAGTAGACTACGATGGTTGGGCCACTTGTTACGTATGACGAACACTCGTCTGCGATATCGTGCCCTATTTTGTGTCCCTCCTAAGGAATGGAAGAAGCCATGTGGAGGCCAACAGATGACGTGGCAACGTGGAATGAGAAAGTGTACAGCGAACTTAGGTAAAGTAGGTGTCTCACGCCTTCGTGGTTGGGGTCCGAAAGACTTGTCGACTTGCTGGCTGGAGACGACACTTAAGGATATGGCAGGGAACCGTGAACAGTGGCGATCGTGCTGTCATTTTCTATCGAATCAGAATGATTGAAAACACGTGCGTTTGTACAGTTAGGCTGTGTTCCGTGTGTTGGCTGTAGCAGCATCTTATCTTTTCCCGCCTGTGTAGGTCCACTGCTTGTTCCCATTGGATATTCACTCTTTTTATATAAACGTGTAACCCTGGGGAAAGGCAGTGGTCAGTGAGGCTTGCCTTGCTGTTTAACGCTGAACGATGATGATGATGATGAGTTCGTGGCTGAAAACTCAGTTCTCTCTCCTTAATCAGTGTTTTCGCACCGTTTGTCAATTCGCAACAGCGACGATAATCTGATTTCTGACTTTAACAGACCCCAACTATCAAAGACTACATAAAGGACATTTCGACCATGCAACATGAAACAAAGGTTTTCACTGTAATCAACAATCTATAACAAGTGATTGGAGCGGATCGTTTTGGTGACCGCTCGCACATTATTGACTTCATGATACACCCATTCTCTCCTTACCGTCTACTATTACTTTGCCGGCTTTTTTTAGAGCGCCATACTGTTGTCTCATTTCACTTTCCACCAATTTTTATCGCACCATACAAATACTCAACTACGGACACACCTTTTGTGGTTATGATTCCGCTGACTGGGACAGTATCTGCATCTATTTGATTCGGTATCCTTGGAACGACTGTTGCTTGGTGTCTGACATTTCCGTGTGTGACTGTTCTTCAAAGTATGCATCTTTACATTCCTAACCTACAAGGCAGGAGGGCGATTTGGGAACCTGATAACCTATTGGGGGTCGGTAGGTGAGTACTCAATTTATACACCCTCCGGATGAAGCCAGACATCCTGGGTGACCGACACACCCCTTCATCACGGATGCCGGTGAGCACAGAACAGCACGCTGCCCGTGGTCGGTTTGGAATCAGAGTTTAGCTACCCCTTCTAGACTCACTGCGAAAGATCAGTCAACCTAATGGACAGCATCCAGCATCTGCCTGAGGCATTCAAAGATAGTGGGCGCTCTCATCCGCCAATTGCGTGGTGCACGTGGAGGACTGGAGCATGAGAATCAAGCTGGTTCCCGGCACGGTCGGCGTTGTCGCTTCTTAAAAGAACTGCCGGAGGAAAATCTTGAACCTCATGCGAAGAAGCCTGTGATGTTGAGATACGTTACTTGCAAGTGTTTGGTTCGAAATGGTTGTTTTAGGTCAATTGTAAGGATAAAATTCCTTGGACATGTGGGTGAAAATATCCTTATTTGGCTACAGCTCTTGAGAGAGAATAAACCAGATCCATGGCAGATAATGGAATGTTATGAGTTCGGTTATAAGAGATTTTCCCAGTATCATCTATTTTTTTTCAAGTGCACCTTCAGAAAACTAAAAATGGTAGTTAGTGCAAGCTTGTCAGTGCACACCTAGATACTCGCTTGCTATTCGGTGGAAATGAAACATAGACCTCATTCGTGTCCTTTGAATCAAGCTAATTCAGGGGTATTCGTCTACATATACATATATATTTTCATTAAATGCCTAACATATGATCGCGGTAGAATAGGCCGGTGGCTGCAGGGGCTCCATTATGCGGCGGATGAGAACTGGGGACCGAGGCCTGAAACTTGAATACCTCAGCTAGGATCCACAGGCGAGAGCTAGGAAAATGATGAAAAGTGAAAAGATGGAAGGGGCACGACAGTCTGCTATCTTACAGGCACCAGTTCTGTTAGATACCATCACAGTACTGTGCTCGTTCAATATTGATGATCGGAATGGACAGTCTGAATTGACGCAGTCAAATAATAGGCTTTAGTTGCATTATTGCTTCTTAGACTTACCGTCCAAGCGGGTGCCACTGCGTGAAAACAAAAACCAGACCGTGGAAATGTCAGGCTAGTTTGACAAATCAGAGAAGACAGCACATAAAGATAAAGAAACCTACAACCGATCACCGTAAAATCTTACCTCAAAAGTGCACTGATAAGGTTTCTCGCCTGTATGGACCAGCTGATGACGTTTGAGTTTACTGGATTCCACGAATGCCTTTCCACATTCACCACAGATGTGCACACGTGGGCCATGGGTATGGAGATGCTTGCGCATAGCCGCTGTGTCACGGAACGTCTTTCCACAGCCCAGCTGCGGACAAATCACAGTTCGATGGTGCTCGGTGACATCCGTTGCATGTAGACCGGAAGCGGTGGCGGTGCCGATCGTGGCCACGGTAGCAACAGCTGTCATACGTGTCGCGGAATCGGCTGAGTGAGAAGTGGATATGTAGAGCGCTGGTGGCAGACGAGATAAACTGATGCGACCACGATGTACTGAGGCACGAGACAGGAGATCTACAGTGGTAGGAGCTAAGGAAAGAAAAGCAGCACGACGATAAAAAACTGAGTGATACTAGGCGGGTGCCGTCACTTTATTTGCCAAGCATCATCTATTAAGAAATAGTTTGCCGTTTAAAGACTCAATCAAGACAGGAGGTAATCCAAAACAATGCAACGGAACCCTCAGGATGGTGCGTCACTTCCAGATTGTTCTTGGTACCTCAAAATCAAGCGCAACAGCAACGCAATTAAATCGGAAGAAATCATGTCACAAAATCCAGGTGCAAGTGTGTGTGTGTGTATGATGACGAGGGAGAACTGTGGGTAAAGTACATCATTTTCACCGTACGCATTCCCATTTTTTAGTGTTATCAATGTGTGAGTTTGACGACCTCTGCCTGCGTAGTACTGCCTATGTTTGGTGGCAGCAGCGGATCAGCAATGATGGAATGCATATCTGAATGTTTGGCACGACTGACTCCTCACTGGAAGAGACTACACAGCAAAACTGTCATGGTCGGTGACCATTCTAAGGTTTTTGGTGCCGCCAATTTTAGTTGTTGTCAATGTTCCAAAAGAACCTGACCTTCTCCCAGTATTTCGAAATTGACGTCATTTTGAATATTGCGCAGTTGAAAATTTTTTTTTATGTCCATGAAAAGATTCGTCAAAACTCGTTTTGTGATTGGCTGTTTTACATATCGACCAAGGCCACCCCAACACAACTACATAAACGATAGAGCTCACTCGAATTATGACTTGTATTGGTGGGTCATCAATAAACGAGCGGCAGTGTCCTGTGTTCGTTTTCTCTCTTTCGCTAGCGGGCTGGGCTAGCTGTTCGTATTCCGCCCTTTTTCTGTTCTGTGTGGCTGCTCCTTCAAGGGAGCAGCAATTCCGTTCCATTCGTTGTGCGACTATGGGGCTTGAAGACTTGAGCCCAATCCTTAGTGTATGTTCGTGTACTACTAGACCACAGGCTATGTGCTCCTGTGCTATCGTGAGACGACAGTGCTTCAGTGTGTGCATATATCAATCAAACTCGGCAACACAACAAATCTGGCGACGGGGTCTTTCGAACCCAACACAATCGGTCGATAACCACAATGGATGCGGACATGAAAAAAATGTTCCAGACCCAGCTCAAAATGATGGAGGCTTTCGCTCGACGGATTGGGAATATGACCACAACAGCTAGCAATCCAGAAATTTCATCAGACGCTCTGCCTTGCTCAATGACTGACTTCATACACGACCCACCATCCGGTGTTACATTTGAATCCTGATTGAAATGCTACAAGGATGTTTACTGTTGATCTAGCGGATAAAGATGACAAAACCAAAGTACCCTTATTCCTGCGAAAACTTGGTCCTGCAGAACACACGCGGTACGTCAACTTCATCTTGCCGGATGAACCATCAAGCTGCACATTTGACCAGACTATTCAGACTGTAAAGAAAATTTTCGGTGATCCATCTTCGCTGTTCAATACTCGATACCAATGTCTGAAATTCATTAAACGGGACGCGGACGACCTGGTAACTTACGCAGGAATCGTTAACCGCGAGTCTAGCAGGTTCAAGCTGGGTGCCCTAACAGAAGACCAATTTCGGTGTCTAATTTTCATTTGTGGGCTTCAGTCACCAAGTCATTCAGACTCACGTACCTGCCTGTTAGCCAAAATCGAACAACAACCAGATACAACATTGGAGCTACTCGCAGATGAGTATGAACATTTCACTGAACTGAAACGCGACGCAGCCATGATCCAACGACAAAAAAGGTCGTACAACAATGTGAACGTTGTTAAAACTGCGAAACCGACCACGCCAGCTCAGAGGTTGCATGCACGTCGACAGTTCAAGTCGCCCAAGCCCCCCGTCGCCCTGCAGGTACTGTGGAGCCTGGCAGTTTCACAAAGTCTGTCCGTTTCGCATCCACGGGTGCAAACGATGTCGTCATGTGGGCCACAAGGAATGTTTCTGTCATACCAAGAGGTCTCCACGACCGGCTCGTTTAAGCCCAGGAAAGCCAAAGCCAGTTAACGACAGCGCGAGCGTTCACTCATTTGGCCTTGTGGTAGCCTGCCGATTAAACGCCGCCGATCGCAGAAAGTTTGTCACAGTTAGTATAAACAATCATCCAGTCCGCCTTCAACTGCGTTAGACATATCAGTCATATCCACCTCAACTTGGCGCGACATTGGTCAACCGCCTATCCAACCGACGTCAATCACAGGTACAATTGTCTGTGGTGGTGCCTTGAACTTAGCCGGACAGCTCTAGTGTACTGTCAAATACAACGACAAACTGATATCGACGCTGTTATGTAGCAAAATCCGATATCAACCTGCTCGGCGCTGACTGGAAGAATTAGGCCTCAGCAACTTGCCGATAGACACATTCTGCGCAAACGCGTTCGGAAGTCCCAGCAGCACATGTTCTCACCTCCATGCCATTCTCAGTTAAACGGTTAGGCGGAGAAACCCGTCGATACATTCAGACGACCGTTGCTCAAGTCGCGAGGGGGAGGGGGACGGAAGAAGACCTGCAAAAATTCCAGTTGGGGTACCGTACAACTCCAAACTCAAGCACACCCGGAGGAATCTCTCCAGCTGAAATATTAATGGGCCAAAAGTTGAAAACCATCCACAGGGCCTTTTTGCCGAGTCCACCAAACCATCCCAGCATGCCGAACGGAGGCCTGGCCGAAGGTCCATTGGTCTACATCAAAAACCGCTCTCCGCGCATTGCTTACGCTCCCTAGACTTTGCCGGATAAAAGGGTGTAATGACTGAGCACTGACCTGGCGCAGAGGAATGAAGAAGATACCAATACGCCGATTGCGCGCGGGACCGCTGGGTTGTTTCTCTTTTGGACATGGATCAAAATCAAAATCAAATGAGAGTGCATTCGTTTCTGTCATAATCACCAAAAACAGAAAAAAACCAGTGTGCACATGACAAAACTATCGTTCGTTTGCTTATTGTGTTCCTTTTCATCTGAACCCATCTACCTAGGCCTCCTCCCGTTGTATTGTTTTGTTTGGCATACAGTATAAAATCAGGCGAGCGCAATATATATATATATATATATATAAAAGGGGACAACAGTTTTACACACAGGCCCTACAGCATCTACGACACTGAGTTAGGTCCTGAGACAATAGCTTTCAGCATCTGTAGCTTCAGATAATCGACTTTTGGATACCAACAAGGGGATACAGAACTGTATGGTGCCGTGCGCATTGGTAGATTACAGGTAAGGAAACGGCCAACGAAACCGATGGACAGCCGTAAATAAGGTAACCTTAAGCTCGTCGAATAAGCGGTCACGGGAAAGCAGCAGAAGTGTTAAGTGTAGCGATTTTTTGTCTGGCAAGCGTTTCCTCATAAAATGACACTAATCCGTTGAGGGCATTGGGACTTGGCGAGTGACACCCACCAGTAAAATAAGGCTTTTGCTCCTTGTCGTGTCCTAGTTGGCCAATAACACTCAACAGGAGCACCAATCACCTGATGACCGATTCGATCGGAGCAACTCTGTTGCGCACAGGACAAATAACATGCCTGGCTGGTACCATTAAAATCGTGACCATTGATGTGCATTCCATCCAGACTCCGACTCTGTCAATCGACTGTTATCTGTATCCGATCTTTTCATCTGGAACTCTCCGGAGATTCTGGAAGTGTTGCTTGTCTGGTCCCCCACAGACAGTCGGTTGTGCGCAGTGAGAAAAACAGGTTCATGCAAAGTAAACAAATACTGTCTCGATCAATGTAATGTTTATGAATAAAAAGCAGTAGTCGCATGATGCATTCGATTGAAAACTGCTTTGAGAAAGGCTAACCATTGTAACCGAAACGTCGGCTCATTAGTACTTCCACCGACAACGCTGTTATCCATTAATACATATTCTCTATTTTGTCTTTTCGACGTACACACCCACAGCATGCAGCTAGGATGCAATTGAAGAAAAATTCTGCCACCATATGCATGAACTCTCACGTAAAACGAATCGGTCTAACATCGTCATTTTGGATGAAGAGATAAATGATAGAGTAGGTTGGCTCTACTTGACTGATGTCGTCCAGAAAACAGGCAACGCTGTGCGCTGACTACCAAGTGTCTCTCGTCAACGAACCACAGATGTGCTAGTCGCAGATACGTCATCTGCAGCCTATCTTACTCGAGTCAGAAATGAACCCAGATCGTTATTAGCTTATAAATGACGAGAGTGTATACAAGTCTGCCAGACGTATCGGAGTACTTCTGTCGAATGTGGCCACGCGCCAGTCTGCATCAGGCAGTCTATGCGTTTTTCTGGACACGCCAATCGCATGACGCGACGGCGTATAGACTGTGATCATCGGCCTAACCTGATTAACCATTCCACTTTTCGGAATGCATTAGCTGAAAAGCCACATTATACTAACTAGCATCGGCCGTATATCCTGGACGCCATTGCTCTTTTAGGAGCTAACAGATCCACCCACCGGATGCCACATACAATGTGAGTGACTCTTCCTTTGTAAATTTGGCTATTGGAAAAATCGGTTCAACTTCGGTGAATATAGCACTTTGAGGACAGTACGACCATGTCTGCGCGGAAACCCCCCTCAAAAATCCGGAAGAAACATCCAACAGTGGCCATTTTGATCTCGTCCGAATACTACGGATGAGATCTAATCGATACCTAAGCGAATATCGCATAATGGAGCGTGGTTGGGAAGCGGCGCTCGGAATCCACCACCTGTCAAGTGTTTCGGGCTCTCAGCAGCAACTGCAAGCGGCTTTGACTCAAATGCTTCCTCCTAATTGACAATCAACTAATGCCGCAAAATAGGGACAAGTTATTGCACAAATCCCGGACAAAGCAGATAAAGTTTCCCTCACATTTCGGACGCCAACTGAGACATAGTAAGTTTACGTTATGCAATCATGTTGTGGGATATGAAAAGGAGCTTATGTGGCCGCTATCTGACTGATGATGACGTTAAATTGAGGCTAATTAATAGTTTTTGGAATAAAGTTCATAGTCATGACCGGCAATTTTTCACTACTGTGTTGTCCTACGGATGTACCAGAAGTATGTGCATTTCTATTTACATGAAGTTTCAACCATCGCCAAAATTAAAACTGTTTGCGCTCGTGAAGTCTTTATTTGGCAGGTGAAGCCACATAAAAATTATCGATGACCATCAGTTCCTGTTAGTGATTTTTATGAGGAAGAGCAAGTGAGTGCTGTATTTATGAAAAGTGCCGAAACGTCGTTTCAGGCAGCAACACAATACAGTTTATGGGACAACCCCGGTTAAGCTTCACTCCAGAATAGTCTTCGTTGACATTAAAAGAGCTTCATTTTGAATTGCCGAACAGTACCTAAATGCAATTGGTGGAAAATTTATTTACGGATTTACGAAGTACGGGTCCGTACGGATACTGCTATTTTGTCCTAGTAAGCCCTCACACCGTTCTTGTCTTTAATAAATTGCCTACTCTAACGACTGAACCTTATTGCCCAATGCTTTATGTCTAACCTTAGGGCTGCTAAAATTATCCCGACAGATCCTAGCAACATTAAACGGACACCAGTGCTCAAATATCAATAGTCCTCGCAATTATGTCCTCAACGACCATATCTTTGAGCCGCATTGCAGAATCAACCCTACGGCTGCGGTGTAAACTCGACGACGCTGCAGATTTCGATTTGATGACGGAAGCAGACATAGGAGACAAAATAGGACATCTTTGTCTAACAATGCTAGCAGTCTCGAATGAACCGAATAGTTCACCATACACTTACGCGACCTTAAGGCGAACTTTCATGTCGTACTTTTCTGATGAAGAGCACTGAACAGCACTGTTTAATCAGGTAAGTCGTAGGCGCGCTTCAAGTTAAGAAAAACTACGATTCAGTCGACAGTGTAGGATTTACAGGTTCGCAAAACCCCTCAATCCATTCAAGAAGATTGGAATGAAAAGCTAAGGTGAAGGAAAGAAGGGGTCTGATTCATAAACCTCGACTCTCAGATTAGTTCGAAGAATAAAACAAATCAATTCGGAATCCGCTTCGAAGTATGAAGATGGTAAGGGTGTATTAGCACGCACCAACTGCAGCAATTTGGCGGGAAACTACAGAAAATCAAATACAGTATGGCAAATAATTGATGAAAGATTTTTAAAATTATAGTTTTGACTGATGAAACATGATTTGTAAATATTAGCCTCCAGAGAATTTTTATGGATGGGAAGCGTACTCTATTTACGAAATGTACGATGCAGGCTAACGACCATTCTGTTCAACTAACGGAAGTCTCCTGTGTATTCTTGTTACTGAAATATGATCGCAAACAATCATTGTTGTTTCAACAAGACAGATCTATGTATCTACCATGAAATGTAAGATAAATGGGAAAACAATAAAACAATCGAATGGGAGCTGGAAAATTGTAAATTCGTAAAGGGATTGGACAAAATAGAACTTACCGGGAGAATGTAACGAAGGATAAGAAGCGGCATAACGGATTGTAGTTGGTTTCCCCAAAGTTAGTGAGGTGTTTGAGTGAACCAGAGTCAGTTGCGGAAGCCAAGTGTGAGTGGAACTGAGAGGACGTTGTGTTGAATTTATCAGACTGTTCTGAAGAGTGATTATTGGTTTCCGTCGTGTAGGCGGAAGTGTGTTTAAGTTTCCAACTTGTAAGCCCATAAACGATTGTTTCGAACGTAAAATGGCAGCGCCGGAACGGAAAGGAAACTGACCAGAGCGTCGGTGCGTTTTGGAATTAAAAATACAATAGCTTCTGTCGGCGGTTCGACTTGCACTAGATGAGGTTACAGAGTGCACGTTAGCAGGAGCGCGTAACTGAACGGGATTATTTACTCTGAACGACGAAACTGGTGATGCAGACAGTTTGGGAGCAATTTTCGGCCAGCTCAAATCCACTGACGCTTTTGGAGAATCATTGACCGAGGTACGTCTGTTGGGAGAGTGTGCGTTTACACTGACCTCCTGGACACCCATATGATGAGCGTCACCCGTTGACGAAGAACGAGAGAATGACGAATGGCCGCAACTCATTGAATCGTCTCCGGGGAGTGCGAGCAACGGAGGCAACGAGAACTCGTCTTCATTCTCATGAGATCCATGTGTGGGGAACGCAACGTCAGTTTTTAAATCAACCGAGTCGACAAAATCAGCACTTTCTATTTGTTCAAGAGACAAGGAATCACAGGCATCTCCAAGTAGCTTTTCGGCAGGCTGACTGCGAAAAATGATGGTCTGGGGTGTTCCCGA
Organism: Fasciolopsis buskii; assembly: GCA_008360955.1. NCBI lineage: Eukaryota > Metazoa > Platyhelminthes > Trematoda > Plagiorchiida > Fasciolidae > Fasciolopsis > Fasciolopsis buskii. The sequence goes on along the minus strand of LUCM01005711.1, from coordinate 93,632 downwards.
TCGCTTGGATTGGCCATTAGAATAGTCTAGCTCGTCTATATCTGAAAAGAAAAATGAAGAAGTGAGATATTTAGCTGAAGATTGTGCTAATATTATATTTCTACTCTAGCGTGGGAATGGTAGTGTTGGATACAGCCTGCCTGGAAGTAACTCCGCCTAAGGCTTGCTATTAGTTGTGCTGAATAGTAACGCGACTGGAAGCGGCCAAACGGCCAACACGTGGCGTTGGGACGTAAACGTTGCCAGATTGACTATATATATATATATATAT
>LUCM01005711.1:80619-93261 GCA_008360955.1 Fasciolopsis buskii | reverse complement strand
TATATATATATATATATATCGGTAGAGAATGATGTTCTTTTTCGTAGCTCAGGTTCAACAGGATGGCATTGGTTTGTTCGCTGAGCTGGGCAATTTGATTGCAATCAAATGCAATCAGCGAACAAACCAATGTCATACATATATGTATCGGCTTGAAAATAAGCATGATACCAACGCAGCATGCAAACGTAACTTTATAGAAATTGGACAAATAAGGGGGACAATAACAAAATACAACAAACCAATTGTTTTTCGTTTTTACCGTACATAATCTGCGAGTTTTCGGTTGTTTTCGAATTATTTTTAAGAGGAACAAATTCTACAGACAGACCACACATCAATCATCAATCGCGCCATATCGCTCAGCATCTCCAACCAGCAACAATCCTCAGCCCTTTGGGCCCAACGAGGAGGGGGGAAGCACCAACCAAAGCCAAAACCGAGGCTAACTTTTTCATACCTCTATGCCACGTCATAACCTAACTGCCGCGTCGCTTCTCCCAGTACGTGCAAAAAGAGCCAGGTTGATTGCTCTAACTTCTCTATTCGGTGGTGTTCGAATAGCAGGGGGACCCTTAAGGAAATATTATAAACTTACTGTTTAACAGAAATAACTAAAGCAGAGGAAATGATAACAGTATTATTGGACAAAGCTCTTATGATGGTATTAATAAGCAAAGAACGGTTGGGATTATGTGGGTGTTCAAAATAGATGTTGCTTAAGGACTACTTTGTCCCGCCAAGAAATCGCATTACAGAGCAGAAACCGTTGGTCATCCTAAGCCGCGCCCGCGCATTATTAGAAAATCAGTTCTTAAGTTGTACATTATAGGTTTCTCGGCTGAGTAAGAGGACACCAATGTAGGAACTGAGGCAGGCTTCTTACAATCTCGAAAAGTAAATAATACGCCCATCTTGGATATTGATCGGAACATGGATATCAAACTTACTGGATCAATGATTCTGAAAATCTGTGTTGGTCTTAGCTCAGGTTGTTGGTGACGATGTCAACTAAAGTGGTGATGGAACGTTTCTGATCTAAATGCCAAGCTCAGAGATCAGAACCTTACGAAGACCTATTGGTTACACAGTCCATTGAAGGGCAGAACTACAATCTATAACTCTTAATCTTCCTCACAATATGTTTTGTGCATGAGTGTAGTGGAACAGGCATGTCACGTAGCTGATAGGGCCCACTACGCAACGGGAAGGGAACCGGCAATCACGACCTTGAAACTTGGAGTGGTACAAAATAACATAAGGTGCGAGAAGTCAGGTGCGACAACCAGCCGGATGACAACGAATTCCCATCCCCCGCCTAGCCCCGTGTGGTATCTAACGTTGAGCATAGGACATATTCCATCTGCTCCCAAGATTCGCTCGAATCTTGAACATTTGCCCATAACGATGAACATGTAAAAACTGACCGGAAATGAAGTCAGCAGCTGTGGAGAACGGCTAGCCTTCGCGTTGGCACAATCATAAATTAGGCGCAGGCAGAGACAAGCACATGTCATGTCTCAGCAGATCTTGTCTTTAGCTTCGGGAGAACTATCGACAAGCACATTCATAGATAGAAGGAACAAACAGCGGGAATTAATTTGATTCGACACCAGAACTATCTAACTAAACGACATACAAACGACTTTTGACTGAGTGCACGCTCGGCACCAGTTGTTAAGATGTTAGCACGATTATACCTCAGAAACCGGATCATTTAATACGCCAAAAGCGAAGCGAGAGATTGAGACTGCATCTAGATTACAAGGTGACTAAGAGTGGGGTCTTAAATGTGCATTTCGGAGACGCAGCATACACATGTCAGAAGTTACAAATTTTAGTTATTGCACCTTGTTGTCTTATTTAGCACAGTATGAATACACTGGAGCAGCCATCATGAACTACGAAAGCCAGGGCAGCTTTCGTGAATCTTCGGTACTTGTGGCGTAGCCATGATATCCGACTTTTCCTCAAGAGAACGATGCACAGTGCCACAATTCGTAGTGTTCGTCTTCAGGGATGCAAGATAGCCTCGCCGCGTTGAGGATGCCTGGCAACTTTTCGTATTTGACTAGCGATGTCTCCAAGCGTTGCTCATCGGATAAACAGTGACGAGGTGCGGCGTCATGTGTTGGATGCACACGCACTCGCCCTCTAACTGAAGTAACCGTCCTATACGGTCTTTGGCGGCTTGTATGTTTTGCGTATGCTTACCCATCGTCTGCACTTTCGTGCTTTTTTGTTAGTACTGGGCAAGGTTGGAGGAAGCAATGCGGGGGCGATGCTTTGACTTAGCGTAGAGGTAAGAATAAGCAACTTTCGGTTTTGGAATCGGTTGAGGCCAAAGAGATGAGGATTATTGCTAAATTGAGACGCTGAGAGATACGGCTCAGGACCGAAGTCGGTGCCGCGAATGCTGTGGTCAGTCCGTAAAACTCGCGTCCCTTAAAAATACGGAAAACAGAACAAAAACACAAAATACATACCGTGAAATGCAAAAAAACTCATTATCTTGCTGTCTGTTTTTCTTCCTCCTGCCTCTCAATGCTTTAGCATGGCCAAGGGTGAGTGCCTCAGGCTCCGAATCGGCTACTTGCCCTGAATCCTTCACGAAATGCTCCCAAATCACCGGCATCTCACATAGTCTCTGCTAATGAAGTCCTACGCCTTGCCTTCTCGTGGCAGAGGTGCTCCCACTAGTGCGAGGACGAAGACGCATGCCTAATCCCCTCTACTGGGTTGACTGGTCCTTGATGATCGATCTAGGGGAGTTAGCTATGCTCTGATTCGAAACCAACCACGAGTAGCGTACGAAGCATGCGACTGTGCTCAGCAGCATCTGTGGTAAATGAGTGTACTGGGAACCCAAAATGTTTAGCGCCATCCGACGGGCCTATGAACTGAGCAAACAGTCACCGATCCTCTGTGGGTTAAGTGACCCTCAGAGCATTCAGTTGCCTTGTGAGCTAGGCCATCTGGTCAAAGGCTCGAGGTAGGGTCCCTTAAGTTAACCTCCTACTTCGGTTTGGGCGACAGGATAGTCTCAAGCCTACAAAGAAATCATGAGTCCCAATGAATAGCCGATGACGTAGAGATTAAAAGTGGGCGAACTGGCATATTTCCTTTTCTTTTCTCTTTCTCGTTCATTGTTGTCGTCCTTCGCTATGAATCCGATGGTATATGATTTGTACTCAGACTTGTGGTATACATGTTTCCTTTTATATATCTTTCCTGTACGGTTCTACTTAGTTGTTATTTCGTTGACACCATGCTTGTTTTGAAGTATATATATATATATATATATAACGATGTTCAACTAATCCACTTTATTTCCTGTTTCCAGTAATACTAAGGTTAGGACTTCTACCCTACCAACGTCGGTTGAAGCACCTTGTATGATCTCTATATCAGAAGAACAAGGGTAAAATTTCTCCCAGAAAGGATACTGATGCTTGTGTCATCGGCCTGATATCTCGCTCAATCCTGTTGAACTCTCGTGTGACGTAGAATTCGCGTGAAGATATTCATCGCTAAGAGATTTCTGACCACCGAGGCTTGAGTAGTTTTGCTCGGACTGGGAGTGACTGTATGAACAATCTCCCGGATCGAACTTAGCAAACTTCACGCGTTGGGTCATGTTTCGCGTAAGGGGAAACGCCTGTTTTCCGTTCCTCCCACCGAGAGGAAGAAGCCAAGTGAAGGTCAACAGATGACTTGTCAGCCTGGGATGAGAAAATGTACAGAGAAGTTAGATAGTATATGTGCTCCACGTCTTCATCCGCTGCCAATTCACCTTGCATATCCATTCCCTCTAATGCAATGTGTAACAATATAAGAAAGACATTGATCAGCGGAACTTGCGGTGTTACTCAAAGCCGTATGATGATGAATCTATTCACATGTAGTGTCCGTTTGACTGCCCGAATTCTACGACCCAAAACCACATACCTAGTTTCAGAAATGTTAATAAAACCCACACCATACTCCACTCGACCGGCGATGGATTCACCGTCTCTCAACCCCAAGAGGTTAGATGTTTGAGTCCCATATCCGCCCGCCACGTAAATTAAGGATGGCAATTCGCTATCGCCCAGCTAGCTACCAAGTCTGATCCATTGATTCTTTATGTGACTTCATATTACCTCAAGTTCCAGGGTGATGGTTATCGTCGTCCGCCCCCGTGTGCAGTGGGCCCTAGCGGTTATGGGGCACATCCCTTTCACTATGCTCACGCTTCACACACATCATAAGAAGTACTGATACCACAAAGACGTCGATGTTCAAACACTGGCAGCCTTCACATATCTGTCTTCCACGGCCATGTTTCCAAGACATATAAGAGGACCGGAGTGTAAAATCGATCTTGATGGATGGTGGAATGTCGCGCCAATGCTCAAGTATATATTCACTTCGTTCAACTCCTCCCTAAAAAACAAGACTGTGCTTCGCGTAAAACCAGTCTTGCAGAACGCACCAAAAACAAATCCATGCTATATGACCGAAGAAAATACCTAGATCTTCACGCAAAAGCACGTAAACATCTACATATTCCAAACCAATTTACTGTCTTAGTCAATGTCAATGCAGCCATTCTTAAATGGGGTGATCTCCATAACCAGTTAGATTGTAAAGTTGAAGAGAAACGAAGACGAACATGTAACCGTGCGGAAGATGGCCGTATGTGCGAAACTTGCTTCAGCTGCTCAAAGGGAAAATCGGAAAGGTGAAATAGATTTCTCTTGGACAGTTCAGTCAGAAGCAGCAGGAGAACTGCGGGGTCGATTGAGTTGAATGCTGCCTTCATATTAAGGAAGACAGAGATAGTGGGCCTAACGTCCATCTGTGGAAATGTGATTGATACAACTTCGAGAAGGTCGGATACCGATTTGGGTATCAATAGTTCGCCCTTTGTCAGTATTGGATAAACGTCCAACTATCGTGAGTTTACTCTCTTTTAACTGTGCTCGGAATCCTGTTATTATTTAGTTCAGTTCAATTTATTCAACCACCAACCTTTCCACGGGTTCGGTTTCTATCTTATAACACTAACTGCTCAAACAGCAAGGCAAGCCTCACTGACCACTGCCTTTCCNCCCTGAAAGGAATTCAACTCCACTGATTGAAAGACCAGATGAGGTGTCCCGTACAACACCCATTATGACATTTGAAAAGAAATGAAGATAAAGAGCAGCCTTGCCGTACTCCACTGGAGACGACAGAGGGCGATGAAAGCTGGCTATAAGCCCTAACTTGACCTGACGTAGGATGACACAACTCTTTGAGGACCGGTACACACTCCTCATGTACTCGGACTCCATTCTCCAACAAACAATGCCATAGTTCAGACCCATCTACAGAGCTAAGGGCTGTGCGCATGTTCGAGAACACGAAGACCGTTGAGTTTTAGAAAGTAAAGTGGTGCTCTACCACCCGCCAGAGGGTGAAGACTTGATCGACGCATCCACGATCAGTGCGAACCCCACCCTGCATCTCACCAGAGGGAAGCATCTAGGCGCTATTGGAGTTAGACTAATAACCTTGTGGTTAGTTCAGTCACTGCGCCGTCCCTTTTGGAAGATTGGAACAATGATCGACTCCCTACGAGGAAGGGACTTGCTCGGAGTACCAGATTTACGAGACCAAAACTTGAAGTCCTCTGGCTAGTTCCATTTTTCTATCCTTAAATAGAACTTGGAAAAGGCCATCAGAGCACGGCGCTTTATGAAGTCCTAAGGCTCGAATTTCCCTGATGGCCTCCGCCTCGGTTGGTGGATCTGTTGTGTCAGGTCATCGGACGCTTGGCAAAATAGCTGCTGGAGGCGCTGGCGCTGAGAACCAGCCAAACTGTGCTTGAAAGTGCTCCGCACAGTGTACAAAAAGGCGCTACAGGTTGTGGATAGGTGAACCGTCAGCTTCACAGATCGTTTCGGTTACACCAAATGCTTCCCTACCAGTAACTCGGATAAAATGAAACAGCTTTTAGGCGTTTTCCGTAGCGGCAGCACGATCCACCTGCAAAACTCGTTAAGATCACCAGATCTCGCGGTCCCTACGCAAGTCTGCATTGAATTCATGTCTCTTTAGGAGCTGTGCTTCACTATATTCACTACCAGCCGGGAGGGGTCGACGTGCGTCAAGAAGGCACAAAGACTCAACAGAAATTCAGGGTGTCACAACGCGACGGGTAAGGCCACAACTAACTGGGGCGCTGAATGCAAGGCATTCTTGATAAGCGAACAGTGTACATTGATGGTTTCAGGCGGGGGCAATCGTTGCTTTCAAGCCAATGCGCTTCAAAAGAATGATAGGTCAATCGGATCAGATAGCTTGGTACAGTCTAATCGACGCTGCAGCGTACGTTTTCAACGCCCACCAAAGCACACGGAAAGCTTAGTGCATATTAACGCGTGATCGGAATCGAGGTGTGCCCTCCAGTACGACCGGCAGTCTTGTAAACAGTCCCGCCTTTCGTAGCCAATAGTGATGTGGTCAGTTTGGATTCAAAGCCAGCAAAACCGGAGACTCAGGGTCCCCGGAAATACGCAGATGAAACTTCACGGAAGGACTGGAGGGAGATGTCAGCCGGATAACAGAGCTGGAGTCTTGAATGCAGGTCTCTTGGACACAAAACAAATCGATGGCTAGGGTCTCCAGTGGACGTGATAAACACCTGTGTTGACCTACACGCACCAGTGTTTGCACATTCAATGCAGCTAGTCTGAATGGGCATCAAGGACGAAGAAATGCATCGACCGGCGACAGTGGGTTCAATGGAATTCGGGTGCTACCTGATAGAGAACACGAGACAACACGAACAGAACTTGTTTCAGTGATGCCACCACTAGCATGGTTAGGCACAAATGGTTTTAGTCATGCTAGTGTGTTTGTGTAAGACACAGATCGTCTAACCGTGACAAGTTTAGTGCACCTAGATTTCCGCAATATTCACAACAAACGTCTTTGCGGATTAGTATAGCAGTTGTGCAAAACCTTTCAACATAACACTGAATTCGTTCATCTACATTTAAATCTTGGCAAACACTACATTTGATCCTCGACGCCGATGTGAGACCACCCAGGAACCGCTGCACGTGAGAATAGATCAATATGGCAGCTGCTGTTGCATGAATCTTTTGAAGCTACTTTTAGTCAAATAGTCAAATTCAAAATTCAAATTAAAGTTACTTAAGAATTCATCAAATCCTATTTTGTCGCATGATTTTAACCTGACGTAAAAACGTGAATATTTATTTCGATCAAAATCCAGCTGCCCAAAAAGGTGTGCCAAAACATCTATACTCCAGGAAAAGATTTGGAATGCTTTAAAATGTCACTGACGTTTTGAACCCTTTTTAGAGAACCACGTTTGATTATATTTCGATTCTTTATATATATATATATATATGCATATATATATATATTGGTCACAGTTCAGAGTGTTAGCTTTCGCAAAGTTCTGATCGCTGACCTTAACGTTCAGGTTATCAACAGTTGATTATAACACTTCCCAAAACCGTGCGTCATGCAACCTTACCGTTCGCCACATTCTTTTAGTAGTATTACGTTTTGCTGTTGATTTTTGTCTTACCGGAAAAATTATAAACTAAAATATACTAAGTGAAGCGATTTTTCATCTGTGACACATATGCATATCAAAGGATCTGCGGACTTGCTTGCTTTGATTTCAGGCAACGCATGTGCACAAACGATCGTTTTCAGTTAACCAGAATAGCCTACGAAAAATACTTACGCTGCAAACGTCCTCACATGAAGGATTCAACCACTCAGCCCCACTAAAGTTTGGCTACCTGGTGGGTTTCTTGGGCAACACATGTCTAGCTGAATTTTTGTGTCCGCGGTAAAAAGGCTTCATTGCACGATGCTTAAATATTTGCATTACAATACACGCGGCCATTGAAATTTAGCATTTTGAAATAATAAGTAACGGGACAGTATAACTCACTGGGTATGTTGCACAAAGGATTGTTCGTTTCTATCTCACGATCGTAAGTTGTCAGTTGTTTCAAACAGATCAGCCCCGCCGTGCAACAGATCAGATGTTCCACCGAAACCAGCTTGTTCCCTTGCAAATGAATCACAGTCAACCGATATGTGTCGCCGTGCAATTCTTTTAATCCATCCAAATTCTCCAGCTGATTGAAAGAAAGATCCAGCCGAACGAGCGATCTGAACAGGAGGAAAATCGTCGGACTTATAAAACAGTTTAAGATGTATTGTATTGTATTGATGAAGGTAACAATGGAAGAATATGCAGGCATTGATCTATGTTTTACTTCCTTTAATAATGAAATAACGATGTACATCATTTTTCAGGAAGGGGGCCGCCACCAACAGAGAGCTGCCAAGTGGGAAGTTAACCGGCAATGGGAGAATCTGAACCTGCGGCCTTCACTTCCAAACTCCACGACCTTATCCGGTTGGCCACCGCCTGTGAAAGGTACGGTTATCGAAGTTAATTTAATAGACGCTTGTTTTTTCTTCATAATAAGACGGAAATCTTAGAGGCTTTATTTCTGTTACAACGGGACTGAACCTTGGCGTTGTATGACAACCTGCATACCTTGATGACTCAACCAGCTGCACAAGACGAGTTAGCTTAATCCGAAGTTACAATCATCCTTGGAAGGTTAACCGGTAGAGGGATGGTGAATTAATCGCTTGATCTTTCCGGACCGGTGGTTGATTTGAGATAGTGACTCAGTCGGGAGAATGGTTGGAAGAACATTAGATTAAAGCAGACATACTTCCAGTCAATCACTCCTCGTTATTTTGTGGACAGATTCTGGTTAGAACTAAATGATTTGATTGAGATCTCTAATCTTTCTTCTGCTTAGTGACTGGATTCCCATCATTTTCATGAATCACTTAAATACCATGAACTCCACATTGTGCCGGTCGTTGCGCAAGGTAACCAAGACCGTGCAATGATTGGTTCGAGCAGTGTAGGTGTACTATTGCTCATAGCTCTCGTGATTATTACTGTCTTGTAGTTGAGTTTTCACTATTTCTCATTTGTTGTCAATCTTTTAGAAATACGATGCTATGAGGTAGAAACCAAATCTAGGGCACGTTAACAGTTAGAATAAACGGACTGAACTGAACTTCGTGGTTTTACCCCAGCCACCTTGGTCCCAGTATTTCGGATACCACAGCAATTGCCATAAGAGAGGTAAGCATGGGTGAAGCAAACGATAACGCTTCATTTAATAATCAATCAGTAAACGAAGCATATATTACAGTCTTAACCTCGACTAATTTTGAATATCAACGAAACAACTACCCATTAAATGGACGAGAAGCATTGTTACAAGTTATTAAAGCACGGTTAACTGGCTTCTCCATTATTTACGTTTAGACTGGATGACCACATTTTGCGTGAATCGCAAATTCAAGTACATACCGTTGCTAGAAAACCATACCACAATGCCAATACCAAAACGTAACTGGGAGTATTCATGATTGGTATTCATGGTACGGCATATTGTAACTTGTTGACTTCTAGGGATTGCAGATTTTGAGCACTATTTGACAGCGTCTGACTCTTGGCTCGATGAACTCAAGCTCTAAACGCCTGCAGAAAGTGGGGAAAATCGATTTGTGTTGCGTAAGTAGGATAAGGACTGAGAATATGTATTACGAAAACTGCAGACACGCTGGGTTTTTAACGATTACTGTTCAAGGTGAACTAAAAACCAACGGGTTGAGGCAGCTGAGAATTTAATAGACACCCCTGTAAACAAAGTTACTTCAAAGCCGTTTCTGATTGATCTTTAGTCGAATATAAAGTGCCCTGATGGCCGTCAAATCTTCCAATGAAACCACAAAAAATAGAAGGCTCGAGCACGATGCCGGGCTCCAAATAACCTGCCTGTGGTACCCACTGAACACAAGCACCTATGATCATTCATTACAAGTCATCTTTAAGGAAAGCACGCCGGGACTATCACTTCAGCAAGCTGTTTATTATTAGCGGACGGAATTTCTCGTAGATATCTCATAGGTCGCTACAGAAAAATCTCAATTGTAGATATAGTAGTTGGTTTCATAGGTTACACGCATTGTGTTTTCTTCATGTTTGTCAGGGGACTGATCTCTTGTGGAATGGCTAGCCAACCGTTGAATAACTATTTTTATCGACAAACTATTTCCTTAATTGATAACGCAGGGCTGCTGAGATCCTAGTAACCTATTCAAATTAAGAGGACAGTCGTGCTTCACACGAACAGGGTTTAGCCATAGAAACTCTATTAGTAAACCTATCACGTGATCATATAACACCCTTTAAAGAACTCCGTCATACCGACCGTCGTATGTTGCGGAGAAAGGCGACAAGGACGATGCTATTTAGGCTGACAAATTTAAGCTCGCCTATTTCGACTTACCTCATTGTATCACCAGATGTTCAACTCACAACACATGCTGACAACCCAGCAACTACCAGACCAAACATAACCATGAGACCCCCATCGTTACACATTCAGCAATCGCCACCACAGACATCCACCCATTCTGGTAGACGAGCTTGTCAACCCATTTGTTGCAAAGGCTTTGTTCAGCGACCTTCATGTATTTCCTATTCTCTTTTCCACTTTCTTTATTGCGAATAATCTTTTGTTCATCATTTACTTTCTTTATTAATGAGACAACATTGTACATTAACTTTCAGGAAGGGGGCCGCGGCCAACAGAGGGCTGCCAAGTGGGGAAGTTGATCGGTGGTGGGAGGATCCGAACCCGCGACCTCCACGTCCAAACGCCACGATCTTATCCGCTCGGCCACCGCCGGTCATAAAATAAACTTTCTATTGCGGAAAGGTCATGCACGTACCCGCAATGCATCTTGTTCCCGAAAGATCCTCAATACGACACGTCCCTGCTTGTACTGACGTTTAACTGAATAAACATACACAGTCCCGTCAAATAAACGGTTTTTCTGAGCTTCCGGCGAAAAGCCGGCTTTGGAAGATATTATTGCAAAAGTTTCAACCATAGCAGCTCAAAGTCAACAATCCACAAACCAGGTCACCAAGACCACAGGCTAATTAAGATTTTCGGCCGTAAATCACCGAACCAAGACTGTCCATTTTTTTCGTGAGTTAACTTGAGCTTTCCTTTTACTGTCTTGTACCAATTTTCTTGGTTCCCAAGTTAAACTCAACATCCTCTGTTAATTTTAGCACAGCCTATTTTTACCTACGAACTTTTTTACTAGTAATCACTTAGGCGCACTACAACATAAGTTTCGTCTAATTTATTTAGGCATACTGCATATCAAGAGAACTATCCTAGTCCACGTTACTAAACACCGTTTGCGTCTCTGATAATCGGCGCATGTGTTGAGTCGTGATGGTGACAATTGTGATATAGACGAGACACCAGGTACGTTGCAGGCCGTCTCTAACAGGTGGTTCTTGGGTTGGAAGAATTTCCAATGACGAAGTCACCTCGATTGGTGATGAAACGTTTGCAATCAAATTGCCCAGCTAAGCGAACAAACCAGTACGATGCTGTTGAACCTAAGCTACTAGAAAAAGACGCCATTCTCCTACATGCTATCAAATTCCGAGAGTCCAACGCTCACAGCCGCTCATTGGTGGGAAACTTTCGCATGTCGACAGGTTTCTGCAGGAATATTAGCGAACCAAAGTCCTACCTACTAGCGTTAAACACCGACCACCTATGAACCATCCAGAGGCGTCGATAACTACGAGGCAATTTGGTGGACCCATGGTGCGTATGATGATTTCGGATGCACCCAAAAGGCCACAGAAGTACGTTGAGGTAATCGAGGAGGGGAAAGAAAAATGCGAATCCGTAATGGGTGAACAGATATAAGGACAAATCGAGGCAGCCATAGATCGTCGTACAACAAACACTAAAACTACAAGGAAGGCCATACTCAATCAGAAGCTCGAAAGATTGGCATAAAATAAGGAAACTACACAGTGCGATGCATGGATTAAAAATTTGTCACACCAGGCTATCACCGAGGAAGACAAAGAATTATTAATCAAAGGACTAAACTTCAATGTCAAAGAGGCCAATAAGAAGGAGTACCTGGCTGAATTCGTGCGCCGCCTTCGACTGGCTGCGCTGCCACTCTGTGTCAACCTATTTCGTTATTTTGTTGTCGGATATTTGGTTCCATTATGTTCTCCGTTCGCCACTACACTCGCTCGGAATTAATTTTAGGCGAAAAAGGCATCGATTTTCATCAGGAACTGGGATCACGCACCTCAACGGTCTTCCAAATGATCTAAAAGAGGCACTCCTGTTGGCTTGCAGGCAGCATTTAAATATGCCGTTCCAGCTAATATGTCCATTTCGACATTGTTGAGCACCAACATCCACTTTCTGTTTACGAAGACGTCGGATCTGTCCCTCACACCTTAATCACCGATCCATGTTTACACGTGTGTCATCTGCATACAAGAATCGTGGCTGAACGCGGATGTCGCTGATTCACTCATGTCGATAGACAGCTTCAGACTCCATCGACAGGACAGAGTTTTGGACAAGAAGACTACAGGCGGTGTGGCAACATACATAAACTCCTTCTGGTCTGGCAAGTCCGAAGTTGTTTACACATACTCGCTAAACGGAATTGATTGCCTCGTGACAG
>LUCM01005711.1:0-79978 GCA_008360955.1 Fasciolopsis buskii | reverse complement strand
TTCCAACCTAATAAAAGCTGAAATCAAACGCATCGACAGTAAATTCGCCAGCCAACTCTTGAGTGGTAACAACAATCGATTCTTATGACAAGGCATTCGACTGTGTGTGTGGGAAGAAGAAAAAGCATATGAAAACTGCAGATGTTGACAGCATCACTCGTGCTTCCATCCATCCTTCCACTTATACCCCGACCATATTTGGACAGGTTGGTGATATGACAGTTACGTTTTTCTAGAGACGAGGCGCTCGGCCTTCTCCGCATCACTAAAGTTACCACAGGGGTTGGTCCTGACAGTCTGTCTTCAGCTCTTTTAAGGCATGGTGCTATGGCTCTGACCGATGTATTTACTTCTCTAATTAACTCATCATTAATCTCGTCTTCTATCCCTGACTGTTGGAGATCCGTCACTATTATTCCCATCCCGAACTGTAGCAGTTCTACTGATTTGGCAAACCGTTTTCGCACCATCGCCTTAACATCTGGTCTCAAACTGACGGAGCGTGCTATACTTAAACGCCAGCGTTCTTCTATGAATCTTCCTGACGACCCTTTTCAATTTGCCTATAAATCTAACAGGTCCACTTTGGACGCTGTCGCCTCCCTTATTCACTATATTTGTAAGTCCTTAAACGCATCAGTGAAACTCGTCCGGTACGCCTTTCTAAACTATTCGTCCGCATTCGATTCGGTCCCACGGTCTCTTCTACTTCACAAAATGCAAACATTTGGTTGTCCCAGTTCTTTATTAGCATGGCTGTCTGATTATTATACTAACCGAGCCCAGTGCACACGAATGGACGGTTAAACGTCAAAACCGTTGACTAACAACTCAAGCGTGCTGCAGGGTACTGTTCATTTACCATTTCTTTTTTCCACTTACATCAGCACCTTATCAACTAGCTCACCCTGTCATCTTTTAAGTATGCTGACGATGTTGCTCTCTCTCAAGCCGTTTCGAACAACGATGGTTTTCGAAGTTTTTCCAACAATCTACCTTCTGTTTACGATTTCTCTGCACAAACTGGTTTAAATCTCAACGCACCTAAATGTTTCGAATGTCTGTCCTCTATCCCTTGGTCGGCCTACCCATCCGAAATGTCCTATTAATTCATAACCTTACCAGGGTTCATTCTGTTAAATATCTAGGAGTTACTACTGATAAAAATCTGAAGTGGACTTCTCACATTTCTACTTGTATAAAAACTCTCCGACGGTTGTCATTTCAAATCAAGAAGCTTCGGTATTACAAGGTGAAACAGAGCACCATCTCCCGATTTGTATACCAATGCGTTTTTCCAATCCTGCTTTACTATTCTCAAGCTATATTTCCAAGTTTACTTAACAAATTCTTTAAAATTCTTCGCCGGGGACTATCATCTATTAGCCGGGTGTCCTTCGTACCGCTAACTGAATTGTCCCTAAATCTAAGTGATCAACACTTATCAGCATGTGAGAAATTTGCTCACAAAATTCTTTCTGATCCCACGCATCCTCTGCACAACGATCTTTCAAAGTGTCGCTCTCATATTTCTACACGATCCGCTTTTCGTTCCGTACTATCTAGAATCAATATCTATAGGAACTCCATTGTCCCATATTTAGCACGAATTCTGACAAGCCGTGACCGGGTTTCAGCTGAATTCTTGAGCAACCTGTCATAATGTGCTTTGATAATTCCTCAATGATTTTTTTCTTTTTACATTTTTACAAGGTGGTGAATGTAAACTTTTCCCTTTTTTACCCTCACGTGTTTTGACTGAACCGCGATATTCATTTTTGCACGCAAAGGTCTATGCAATACAAAACAATACAATAGACGGTTTGAGGTAAAATACACAGAGGACGCCCTGCTTCTCAGCGAAAGCCCAGATTATATTCACGAACAATAGTGTGGGTAAGTTGGAGGAACCTTTTACATCTGGCAATCGAAAAATTAGTTTTTAGGACTGGGTGTGCTTGAAGGTGATCTTCGTTCTTGCACAGAGCAGATAAGGATGACTTAAGAAACGTTTACTCTCCAAACATACCTTATCTGTAACCATATATTTGAATTCAACAGTCAATTGCACTTTTTTATTCAAAACGTTCTGATTCTACACCGTTTTGCTAGCTTATAGTTAACAAAACATTTTTGGTTTCATTTAGTTTTTCCAGGTATCCACCAAATTCAGAGCACAACAAAGAAAGATCAGCGGATGAAATAATAGGACAAAATTGAGAAAGCTCGCGGCAGAGAAAGGCGAAATTTCTTATTTGAAAGTAGTCAGATGATCCAGGAGTAAACTGACATGAATAAGGAAATTTGTTTCTATGGACATTTTAGCCATAAATCTATTTGTGTTAAACGTACATGAATAACGGAGCCCAAAGGTTTACACAGACTTTGACCAGCTGCGCGATGTCCTTGGTGCCTACATTTTTCTTCGGCTAGTAAAGTGCTTGATTCAATAAGTATCAATGTGCAGTGGATTTTATAAGACAGAAGATCAGATGAAGTAATGAAGAAAAAAGCTCATTTACTTAACAGCAGTCAGTAATCCAGCTGAATAATAATGGATTCTGAGGTGATATTCACTTAACTGAAGAACTTTTGTGACAAATCCAAAAGTAAGCATCAAGAGGTTGGGAAGTAGTCTTCCAGCTGAGCACAGAATTCGTATTCGACGAGAATTTGGACACCCGAAGTGTATGTCGATGACTACTCAACACCGATTCAACGTCGACGTCAAAGTTATTTTCGGCCTCATTCCCGTTGTCACTGTTCACCCATAGATCAATATCACATTCTATGTACATATGTAAAATGCTACTGCGAACGTCGTTTTGAAGGTCGTTTGGCATGAATTTCTCGGACTATGTCACAGAATCCAGTCTATTTCCTCGAATATGCGATCAAAGTGTCCAAGATGGAATGATAAATCTTTTTATCAGGGATTGCAATTTGACAGTGACCGTGGTGCCCTACCTTATCACTCCATTGATCACAAATTTTTAAATCAATAATAGTTCTCCAAAGATCACCTAAAGTGCATTATTTTAGAAGTACGAAAAGAGGAACCAGCTGCTCGAAGACCAGTAAATTGTGTTGCTGTTGTGCTTTGTCCGCGGATGAAAGTACTCCAACGTTCATGTTTAGCGTGAGAAAGACCAAAAGAATATCCAGAAAGGGTATCTGAATAAAACGCTTACGAATCAAGTAAGTAAATATGCAACCGAAATCGATGAACAAAATGTCTCTGACAGGAAAAACTAACAGGAATCTAAAATGGGTGTAGGAGCCGATCCCCAGAGGAAAAAATCATCCAACACTGAAGCTGGATTATTTCCGAAAACCGAGGTTGACGTTAGGTAGATGGACCAGGGGGTTGGTATTTGATCAACCTCAAGCTGGAAAGCAAGGTAGAAATCCATTAATCACCATGGTTAGAAGACAGTTGATATGGCCTGCATTTCCTGACACGTCTACAGGCAAACCGGGGGGGGGGTTGATTCGGAAATCATGAAAAAGAACCCTAAATAGTGTAGATCCCAGGACAATGAAATTCGACCAGAACAAGCTAACGCAGTCGTTTGACTATGATAACTAGAGGACAACCATATTGACCGGGTACCCGCCACGTGGTTGCTCTTATGTGAATAAACACGGAGCATTTGAATGAGAATCGACACAACCGACAATAGATTACTAAACAGAAATTAAGACCGACGAGAACCCTAATTTTGAAACACTGGATGAACTGCAACATCGGCCTTTTCTTCATGCCACATTAAATGATTTTTCAATGATACTGAGCTTCCTCATCGAAGTTGATCCCAGTTGCAATTTTACTTATATTTTTACTTCTTTTTACCCACTTTGGCTTAAGTGTCAACGTCCGCTAGGACGACAACCACGGCTCTATTGGTTATATTAAGGAAAAGGTCAGTTTTAATTAACTCCACATTCAAGGCGAATGTCAACCTTATTTTTTCAGTCTCCAAGTTCCATATCTACATCACTGTTAAGACGAATTTCACATAAAAACCCGACATCGCTAGTATCTTCATGATTAACAGTCGTGCCGTGAAGTGTCAGCGTTCACGAATGTTCGACCGTCGGACACAGTATCAGTCTTCATTCTGCAATCCACAATAATTTAATTTCTGATCCAAACGTCAACGACATCCTCAACGTTAATATCTGGTTCAAGGACAATTGTTCCGTTACTAAAAGCCCTACTTGTGGCTTACCCATCAAAATCCACGGTAACTGCATTTTCAGTCGTGTTCCCAACCTTAACGTCTTTTTCATTAGATACGTCGATGTTCACATCAAGGGGATAGTGATAAACAACCTGCAAATCAAACTTATCTTCCTGGTCCATTGTGGCATTCAGAGGAATGTCGACCTTACCTTCCACACTGACGGTAAAGGTGAACATGAACGTCCAACGGACTTCTGTGAGACTATGAAGGCGAATACCGACGTTGGTGTTACCATCTGTGTTGGGAACAACACATGAGTTAGAAGTTAACCGCGACGTTAAAAACTAACGTCACTACTTTCAACAGCATTACTTCCACTTCCAAAGTAAATTCAAGGTCGACCTTAGTTTTACTATCTAATTAAACATCGCCTTTGATCCAAAATACTATCGGAATACCTTCTTCCAACTCTATTCAACATTGGTTTAGATGTCAACTTCGTTGCCTATGTAATCATTAACGACCTATCCAGCTTACAAGATATGACACTTTTCCAGTAGTTTCTGAAATACCGAAACCATCTCTACTTCCCTCTGCACGGAACAATCGTGACCAACTCAAGTTCCATGTCTACTTTAAATTAACCTTCAAAGTCAGCTGTGGCAATTTTGTCAAAGTCAATTGAACTGATTGTCGTCCAGTGGCGGAGCTATTCCTTAGTCACTCCTTATGGCAGAAGGCAGCAGGGATTATCAACGTGTAATACTAAAAAAGCGGACCAAACTAAGCGTATTAACATATATCAAAATGACTGAATTCGAGCACAACAAATAGCGGTAAATAGCTGATGGCTTCTGGAAAACCATCGGGATAATTAACACACTGGTGATCCACAAGCAAGGGGTAGTGTGCATAAAAAATACACAAACACAAGTATAACGTTTAGTTTACGTATATTATACGGTGAAAACCACAGTAAGAGCATTAGGGATGCAAACGACTGACAATATTGGCGACGCGAAAGAATAATATTGCAATAGTCAAAAGAGGGTGACAAATGAAAAACTGCAGCCAGTGACCACAGAAACTGAAAGCACAAACATGTAGAGATGAGGAAAATGCCGGTTTTCGTGTGACCAGAAAAATTAAAATCGCAACATGGAAAGAAGCAGTTAAACTGGATAGAACGCTAAAAGCGGTCAGCAAAAGACGGTGTTTGGGAGAGAAGTGCGTATTCAGGTCATGTAGTGAGAGGACCGATTTGGGCCGCAGCAGAGGGATAAAGTCGGGCGTGGAGACGATTGCGAATGATAAATGTTTGGACGATCAAGGCCGCGAGCACCAAAATTTGGGTTTCTGTACAGGGATGGGACTCCTAGTGGAAAAGTAACGATTGAAAGTTATGAGCACGTATAAAGAGGATAAATTGGAGTACTGGCCACAGATGCAAAAATGACCACCGGAAGAGAAAACATAGACAGACAATTTCGGGATGTGAACTGGACCAGCAACTTGCTTACGGGCTCGGGGATTACGATTAGAACGATCCAAAGAAACGAATGAATTACTAAAAGACAACTGATAGTGATAGTAACCTGATTAGGATGAAGAGGTTTTACTAGATCAGTCGAACTTCGTAGATATATTCACGGTAAACCTAAGTGAAAAATATGATTTCAAGTTCAAAGTTGCTCACTGTTGTCGTCGTCGCCCATAACAGCCGGCCGAAACCTAAGCTATCGCTTCAGCATCTATGTTTGCGTCAGCATCATTATCAAATTCTGCGGAAGGGGGTCAGCATGGTAGCCATGTATTTTCACTTCAAAGTCAGTAATAAAGTGACGAACTTCACTAAGAAAACTGTTAGCATCAGCCATATCTACAATATCAGTATTAACCGGTTGACCTGCGGAATTTCATAATTAATAACATAACTGTACTTTTTCATGTATCTTTACGTCGACATAGATATCAGGACCAGTTTATGCTTTAACCATATCCCTTTTCGTCTCATATTACTGGCCGATGTTCTTTCAGTGATGGGGAGAATTTCTACGGTGTCATTAAGGAAACCCAACGCTTTGAGAATTACCACTGAGCACGTTGAGAAAACAAAAGTTGGTGAACAAGCTCATTTTCAGTGATTCGTACTCATGCCATTACATCACTATATATATATATCTTGACAAAATATTTTCACTATAGGAAGGATTGGATTAGTTTAATCCAATTAGACTAATCCAATCCTTCCTATAGTGAAAATATTTTGTCAAGATATATATATATATATAGTGATGTAATGGCATGAGTACGAATCACTGAAAATGAGCTTGTTCACCAACTTTTGTTTTCTCAACGTGCTCAGTGGTAATTCTCAAGGAAACCCAACGCGTTAGCCTTTATCAACTTGACTGTCACCGTTGACATCAACGTCGGTGACTAATCTAAGGTCACCGTCAATCTCAAATATATAACCATTCGAATGTCACGAATACGTCATTAATTCTACTGTATTTAAATGTGTCTATGAATAACAAGGTGAAAAGAGGAAATGCGAATTCCGAATTATTTGCAAACTGAATTTCGAACAAGTTAAGAAACCTATTATGGCTGTTGATTCCTTGTTGGGAATCTTCAGCCGAGAATAAACCTTAAGCAAGAAAGGAAAAGCCAGCATTCTACATGCAGTCATGTGTCTGACGCGTCAGACATCAAGAAAGCTGTGCATCCTTTCAGCTGCTTGCTGAACTTCACAACACAACAAAGCACAAATCTTCTTCCGCTTTTGCACAATCATTAACATCTGGCGAGTTCTACTATGCTTCTAAAACGTGATTACCTTGCAAGCAGCTCAAGAACTAGGGCACTGAACACGACACACGGAACTTTTCTACTCGGTCAATATGAGGAATAGGAGATTAGATGTTCTTCTAAATTACTCATCACTTGGTAACGAGGCTTTAAATACCACAATATGCGCAGACGAATCGTCGTCGATGGTGTATATTCGACGGCTAAAAGGAGGTTTTAAAGGTTGCATCCATGAACGAACGCAGAGAATTAGCAATCGATTTTCTAAAGACTCTTTTGTTTTTAGTCACGGCCATGATGGCGCATGACTTTCAACAGATTTGCTAACCGTAGGGTGGGAACACATGCAATCAAATGCATACATATTACCGGAACATACATAAAGAAACCATTATGACGTCCTTCCCTGATCTGAATTGCTTTTTCTCTGGATCACACTTATCATTACGTTCACAATTGTGTGGATCTTTACCAGAGATGGCCTGAAAAATTTTATTATATACGAGCTAGTAAACCTTATATCATGTTTACTTACAGTTTATCTCCTTTCATCTATTACACCATATTCTTATGTTCCGATCCGGGAAGCTCTCTTCAAAAAATCACAATGCACATTTCTAATATGATGTCAGATTTACGACGGTATTGCAACTTAGTGGAAGCATGTCAGGATGTTCACCTAGAACAAAATAGATGAACTGTAGTAATTGGTTGCACGGTGGGCTCAAAGAGGTTGTATTTCCAGCCTCATTAAAGTTTTTCATAAGCAAATATGACAGACTGTGAACACAGGTTCAACAAGCAAAATGCTGAGGGGAATGCATTTTCGTCAAATAGCAGTCTGTTACGTTTATGGTAGGAAAACATTTTTCCGACTAACACGAAGGTTACTGAATCATGACAAAACTAAATTAAGATATGTGAGATTGCGAATAGAAATATAAACTGAGATTTTGATACAAATTTTCCAACTTCACCTGACTAGGTACAGTGGAAATGTGTGAGAATTTTAAAAGCAAAACTATCACAAACAACAGGTTCGTTGTTGGCGTTTAAATTAGGCAGCCATGTCTGGTCTAGGATGTTCACTTTAAGACAACCTTTGTCCACATATGCAGTAAATGACGACGGAATAGACGAGCGTTTTACGCGGATATTAAAAAGCAGAGAGAAAGCATGCTATTCTTGAAGACACCAATGCTGGCAGGCAGTGCAGCTATGTCCTACAAGTAAAAGACGGAAACTGAAAGGTCAATCAAATAGTTGCAAATCATTCGGCTTAGGCTGTGAGCGGATCCCGATTGGTATGACTTGCTATTTATCATGGAACTGCAAATGACTCTCAAAACCAAAATCGTGGCTCCTAATAACTGTCCTAAATGTTCTGGACTAGAAACCAGCCTAGTCGGTAGGCCAGATTCTTGAATACATTTCGACATTACTTCGAAAGCTCAGCTCAGATCCCGTTGAGGTAGAAGGTTGTTAACGTGTAAATCTATCCTAGATCTTAAATTTCTTGCCTATCTAAGGCAAAGACCATGTCATGCTTATTTTGGCATTTCGATTCAAACTAGGAATAGTTGTTGAACATTAAAATTGATTGAATGAGATTATCAGATTCGCTTCTCCTGATGTGTTGTACTCTCTGCCGCCTCTCCATGTTATATTGTGGGTCTCATTCATGTGATATGACATTCATCTATTTTGACATGTTTTTTCAATGAATTGTTTGAGGACAGTGCTTCGAAAATCATGTATTCCATGTTTTTGTTTGTTCAGAGAAAAGTCCTTGCTTTCCCTCATTATGTTTGGTATTCTCAGTGAAATAACGTCTTGAACGATTTGTTCATTGGCTTGGGGATCATAGATGCACATTCATTAAGACAGTAAAGCATATCACGGGTCCGTCTTTGAAAAGGTTTTATTCTCGAGGATTTCTGTTACATGACCTTTGAAAATGTACGCCAAGGAAACTCATAGGGCTTGCGTGCAGTTCTGTTTGTTTATTTGATCCTTTTAAATTTTACAAATAGTCATTACTGTAATTATAATTCCACATCCGTTGCTATGGTTTGCATTGCAAAATCTTTCTATGACAGCTGGCCTGTTTTCCTTAGGTTCCCAAGAAATTAAAGCAGACTATATATCACCGAATTCGAGTTCGAGTTGTCATTGCACAAACCCTAGAGGGTGAAACAGCTTATTTTTATGCCATCAGATAGCAGAATGCATTTCAGAAAAGAATGGTTAATAAATGACAATTCTGTAAGAAATTTCTTACGGAAGGCTTCACCGGATCTTCCTGAAACGTTTTTTCCTCGCCCGGAATCAAATGTATTACTTAGCTCAAGGATTTACTGGCTAATGTGCGAAAAGAGATAAGTTGGTAGTACGTATGGAATACGAATCAGGGCTCGTTGTATTGCACATCACTACTCAAAACCTGTAAACAACCTTTGGTGTTTTTAGACTAGCCAAGAAGGAAACTGTTAATTTCAAATAAACAAGGTCTCCACTAATACTGCCTAAGCTGGATTCCTATTCCTGCTATATTGGTTGAAATCCGGAACCATGAGTTACCCTTTTTAGCATGATTATGTTTAATAAGAAACTGTGGATAGGGTTTGGATCAGTCATTAATTTGGGTTAGAAAACAGGTAGTCGAACATTCCACTAAGGATTCATACTACTGAAGTCGGTTTTGAGAAAAACCTCTTCATATCTCCGACTGGCAATAATCCTCGAATGTCAAACCCAAACCGGGAAGGTGGGTAACACCAAATGAAAACAAACACGACACTTACTTCTTCATACCTCTGTACTGCGTCATCATATGAATGCCGCGTCAGCTCTCCCAATATTGTAAAGCAAATCAAAACGTGTGTGGACATGTGGACGTTCAACTGATTTAAGCAAAATGTGTCCAAACTGTTGAGGTTGAAAATGAGGGCTTATCACTCGATGACGCACCTCGTCATCCGTAACCCAATATTCCCGGCATTTTTGTTTGGTCACAGTTGGCCACCGTTTACTATAGTCGCGGGGGTGTTATGTCTATCAGGCATAAGGAAGAGCCCTGAAGGGGAAGCTGAAGGTTATGGCTGCCCCACAGTTGCGGTACTTTCTTGAGAGCAGCACCAGCTCTTGCTATCAGTCATAGGTTCAACTCAAGACTTCCTGGACTTGTGATCAAACCCTCGAACAATTTAACATGATTAACTTCTTCCAGGTGTTTACCAAGTCTTGTACATGCATCGTTCACTTCAGGAGCTCCAAAACCTAATGTGTAGCCTGCCCATGTTAGCTTATCAAGGCGATGTCGTCGGTGCACTTTGAATAAAAAGCCCCAATATTGTAGAGCAGTTTGATGCCACTGTCAGAAAGACCCCACAAGGGTTTGCGCAAAATACCCATCGTGGAAAATGGAGAAAATGAGATGTGGAACAGCCTCGCGGCACACGGCTGGGAATAATGAAGTATGACATTACCACTCTTTGAGGATCAATGTAACGCAAGCCTTGATCTTTCACAGTAGTGGGATAGTGCAGTCATGCCAACGGGAGCCCGGATAACTAAAAATGTCTTGATAACTAGTTTTTGAAAACTGTTGCGAAATTCTATTTACTGTTTCAGGTCGATGATTTGATCGACGCATCCGTGACCGGTCTAAAACTCAGACTGTTTCTCGCGAATTTATCTACATATTTTGTGATAAGAAAAATGGGAGATATCAGTGGCTGTAGCATTGTTCGAATTAGGCAGATATTAAGCAACCTATCTGCAGGTTTTCCGCGACGATGGGACAACTGTTTGTATTTCCAAGAATGGAAAACCTGGTGGAATTACCGGACCCCGTAGAACACAAGTTATATTCCTGATATATTCGGAAAGTATTACTTTGAACTAATAAAAGTTCGTCGGAGCCCAGTTGTTTTTAGCAGTCAAGAGTCTGGATTTCATTGAGATTTTTATCTCAAATAGTAGGTATTTCCTAAAGGAACACGTGATTTGTTTGAGAACTGCTGTGGAAAAGGTTTATGCCACTGGTTCGCTAAACTGTGAATTGAAGTGCTCCTCCCAGTGCATCAGATAAAATCTCAGGTTGCTGACTGGCAAATCATCCGTCTCACAGATTGTGTCACTCAAACCTAGTACTTTCTTGGAGCTGAACCGGCTAACATAAAGCAGCTTTCGGGAGATTCTTGTAGTGACAGCACTCTCTATTTCTGATGCCCGATGACAGCACCAGAGCCCGAGACCCCAAAGTAGGATCATGTGCAACCCACGTCTCATCAGTTCTTGAATTCGAATCGATTTTGTTTTGAAAAACCCCATCAAGAACGTATTTTGGATGTGATACCTCACAGTACCGAACAGTAGTGAGCAAACTGGCGGAATCAATTACATATCAGATCTCCAGAAAACGAAATTCTGAATGCAAGAGAGCTGCTAACTGTAGAATATAACCATGTCAACTCTGATGTCTAGCCATCCCCATGGGACCTCATGGGGTCCCACCAGGTAATCTAACTAGACCTACTGGGGACGGTCCGCCGGTATAGGTTTTGCTACAATTTCTTCAAGTTATAGACTGGCAATTGACGCAAATTACACCACTTGCTTGCGCGGTGTATATCGTAAGAGACGAAGTGCACGAAAGCAAATAGCAATTTCTAGCCCCCTAAACGAATCAAATTTTTATGGTATTTCGATGCAGTGGAATGGTTGTTGCGGAAATAAGTGCTAACCTAAAATGTTTTGCTGCCTTTAGTCATTATTTTTCCATTTGGCGGGCGGGAGTGCAAGGTAGCAACCAAAGCTAGGGCTCATTGGTGGAAGTTTAATGGTTGCATAAACTGAACTGAACTAAACAATCATTTCAGGTGGAGACTACGCACTCCAAATTATTCAGATCAACAAGGAACAGAATTTCCATTTGTGAACCACCTAGTAAAATTGCCAAACCTTATTAATCAATCTCGGTTTTTGTTTTTGCAGTCGCAAGCTTGTCTTTGTCTTTGTGTTTACGATCACAAAGCCCTCTTGCATCTTGTCCAGTATAATGCGTTCCAACTTGTCCAACCTCATTAGGATCAGTGTTTAGCGGACTTTGAATTAAATATTGAATCAAGTCAATATTGGATTTTGTGCTACATGAGTATAAAACCCGGAGAGTTTACAGCGGCCCGTTGTCTAAAAACTACTTTACAACCAACATGATGCTATTTATCGCCGCATTCTATATGCAGCGATAAAATTTTGACGGAACGAATTTTGGATTTTCTTTCGAAATTATTTGCTAATGGCCAATCCGCACGACGATTCTAAGCCATTGATGGAAAGCTGTAAGATTCAGTTTTATTTTACGTAGTTTCAATTAATATCCGACTGGTAAAATCCAAAGCAAACGAGGAAAAATTATATTCAATTGAATGGCTTGGCAAAATATGAGCACCCCACGGAATTTCATCTCGCGTTCAACAGTGCTGTGAATTTGCGATCGTACTCCTCTGTAATTCTAATGCATAATCAGGATTATATTTGAAGTACACTCACGAAACCATGGGAATGTTAACAGAATTTCAAGTCTCTGACTTTAATACTGACACAAGAATAAGTTTGTTGGAGCACGTACAGGCACAATGATCCACTGAAGAGCATAGAATTGGGGCACGAGGCTTATTAATAGAGCGTGGACAGAATTAAGAAATCGATGATGGGGTAGTTCGGTCAAACAACTCAATCATAGGTAACCATAGCTTGACACGTTCTCTGGTTCGGTTCTTGACAGCCTATTTACCTCTGAAAAGTAAAAAAAGAAGGAAAAGACAGCATAAAGTCTGGGTCACGTCCAACTACTAGCGACAAACCAAATAATGTACGGCTAGAAGAAACCCGATTTGCCCAGGGATATTCGATCTGTATTTAAAGCGGTCACGTTAAATGAGGTGGCGATGGTAGTGTTTGGGGGTAGCAGTGTAACCATAAAGTCGTTCGTCTTTCAGCTCGCACTTGATCGACTTTCGGAAAAACGGTGACTGACTGACTGCACTGTCTTCACTGTAGTAGCTGAACGAAATTCCAAATTAAAAACTCTTCCTTGAATTTAATGACCCAAGTTGGGACAGGGTTATCTATAATAACGACAGTACCTAGAGTGGGGATTTTTCACGTTCTGTGATAACTAGAAAAAGTACCAAATGGTCGCTTCTTTTTTCGGCACCCTGCCCAACCGGTTAGAAAAAACGTCGAATGTCTGTCATTCAGATTCAGCTGATGTACTTATCTCCTGGTTGTAGAACTACCATGTTTCGCAACGGAGTCATCAACACCTGCGTTCATTGTGGAAGGATGAATTTTCGTCTTTCGTGATTTTCTATCTGCTGAGGTCGGCGTTTAAAGTGCGAAGCTTCCATCACCAATTTAGGTGACGTAGTCAGTACACTAGCCTGACTGAGCGGTTTTCAGCAAACCTGCGACGGTCTTCTTGTGGTGTCGTCAATTTCTGCTTTCTCACGGGAAATGGTAGGCGAAACATCAAGCGAAAATGCAAAATAAGATGTGCAGATGATTTGGCATTCTCAACCAATTCCATCTGTCATCCTTGATTCTGGTTTCAGCTCACTATTTGCTCGGCAAAGCGTAGGATTCTCCTTTCTGTTTTAAGTAGTAAAAAGCTACTGATATGATCACAGTCCAGGTCCCACAGCCGAGTATGCATCAACACATTGATATAATATGAAATGAGGAAGTGACAGTTATGACAAATATGGAATTATTCTAACGGCTTCGTTGTTTCAAGCAATTCCATAGATCCCTCTGGAGAAACAGATTTGGCTGTTAGCTCTTGTTTGTGAACCGATGTGTGGGGAAAGTGGTAAATGAAACGGACAGCGTATATTGCGGTTAGGAGAATGCCTGGACTTTTAAGTTCCTTTTTTCACAAGGAATTTTGGACCGAGTTTTTTATTTCCACAAAACGTTCTCAAGTAAAATTACTGTATAATACGTTGAATGTAAAATTAATACCTTGCAAATTTAAGAGACAAACGTTCATCGCGAAGCATTCCAACCACATCACATTTTCCGGACTGAACAGAAGTGATATGTTGCTTGAAAGTCTAATTCTTCACAGTTGTATATCAACCTTCGTCTTAGTTTGCAAAAGCCACAAGTTGTATTTGCAAACCGCGATACAGTGGAAACATAAGCTCAAAAATAGTAAGTGTTTATTAACAGCTTATTCAGTATCCCTACCGCCCGAACAGTAGTGTGCCCGTAGCCAGAGACACTATAAGTAATATGAATCCCGAAGTCAATTCTTTACAGTCGTTTCTTAGGGCCTATGTCATTGTCACAAGTGGATACAATATTAAAACTGTTTGAAGTGCCGCACAATATGACTCCATGAAATGTGCTTTTGGTGTATGTGTGTTGATCACCCTAGGTACAAAGATGAGTGGCTTTGCGCCAGCCTCTTTTGAACGGCTTGGTTTGTAATCTTTTTCAGGTTTCTCTTCCAGTGTCCATGTTTGATCAACAGCTATCCAAAACGTCGCTATTCTAATCCGAGGATTTTCGTATATGTGCATTGTAATGTTGAGCCTACCTCGACATCACCACTGGACATGAAAAAACAATTTCGAAATGAAATAACACTGCGTTGCTCTGAACAGCTTGCCGAAAATCTATGGATTATAGCCAACGCGAGGGTTTCAAACAACTATACTTAGAAAGCAGCAGTGTTCTTTTTTGATCATTTCTCGGTGGAATGCCGAATCTGGAAAATTATGCAGGTCGATAATTGAGCCACTAATCTGAGGATTGTCAGAATTTCATTAATAAGATCAAAGTCCTCATCAAAGAGTTAATTCGATTCAGCAACATACATTGTTTTCAGATATGCGATGCAAACTAAATAAATCACAAAAACCATTGATTTCATACTCCAGTATAAAAGGCTGGGAAGAAATTTCCCTGAGGGCTGACAGCCACAGTTACACGAACAGGACAAACAGAAGGGACGTAGGTAGCATTAATCGGTTCTGTATGGGTTGACATCCATATTAAGGCACGGATAGATAGATACCACGGTTTGGCTGTGTACAAAGTTCCCGGTCTCCAGCCATCTGCGTCATGTTTCGTTGAAGCGCCTTACCACCGGATATCGCTTTGGGTTTCTCAGTGGCGATTAAGTCGACCGATCAAATTCCTGATTCTATAACCTACAGGGCATACATAATCCAGTAACGGGAGGTTTTTAGTCTTTCCTAACTAGTGAAAGATCCTCAGTCTTGATTTATTTGAATCACTCATTGGGTTCGGCATTGTATAACAATTTAACTTCACTGGTAGTTGGTCAAGATATCTTCTCATGTCTACATTGTTTTTGTACAATATTGGCCAGTAACAATCGGACAATGAGTTTTCACAAAAATTAAGCTAACCATTTCCATTCAGCCTTCTACTATGTTTTCGTCTGGCGAGACTAAGCAGATCTCTCAGAAGAGCGTCTAACGTCGGTGTATTCCACAGGTCAGCAGGGAATTTTGTTCAGCAGATGCGACACGTGATCGGTGAAAACATGCCAACGATATATAATACAGGCTGAGGAACTGGCGGCAGGAGACGAAAACAGAAGAAGTCAATGTTGGTGTTCCAGACAACCTTCAAGACCAGAAATCCGCGCGCATTCAAAATTAAGCTTGTAGACCTATAATTACAAGCGTATTCATAGAAGCGCTTACTCTTGGAATACCTAAAGCTCGTTAACAACGTTATTAGACAAGAGTAATCATGCATTAAGACCACCACTGCTTTTCATTCGGGGATCCTCATTCCTACTGATCTTCAGCAATAAAAACATCGTTTCAGTATGTTATTTCTACTCAACGTACATCACAACCATGCACTGTCCAATTCCAAAAATTTAAAGGCCAATAAAATAACCTATAACTTTTTTCTCTAAGAACTAAGCTGCTGGCTGGATAGCAAAATATAGTGATTAAAGTGATATTTCAATCGTGGAGTATCGGAATAATAATGAATTGCTATATTGGTGTCAAATTTCGTTTATTTCCTAACATCAAACTAGTTTGGGAAGTCAGGACCTGCCTGGAGTAGAAAATAAATCTAATATGAAAACTTTAAAATGGAAAGCGGACGCTTAAAAATTTATCCTAATGTTTTTGCATCAACCTATTGTCTGACTATTTCCGCTTTTTCTTCTTAGTGGAGGAAGTTCTCTATCTTATGTTTTGCTCTACTAAGGCCACCCCCCGAAAGCCATAACAAAGTTGGGATGAGTGTCTTAGGCTCCGAGATGGTTACTCACCCGGAATACTTTCGAAGTGTTCCCAAATGACCATGCGTTTCGCACACCCCGTGCGTATAATTTCCAAGTGACTAACTCATTTCAAATCAACCACGGACGGATAAATACTCACCAACATCTGTGCAACAGGGGTTTGCTTGGCACGGAGGATGTCTAATATCATCCTAAGGGAGTAGGAAATGGAAAACCAATCATCGATCCCTAGTGGTTTACCGACCCCAGCTCCTGTCCATTGTCTTGCAGATTAAGCTGTTGATAGGTAAACATTCCGGTCGTGGATACCGAAGAAAGTCAAGTCCTTTGGCCTGGGCAACCTGGAAGTATAACTTCCTCAAACTCCGTTTTCCCATTCCATCCTATTCCCTTCTGGGTCAATGCTTTAAAAAAGGCTGTGCTCAGTACCCGCTGGATCTGTATTCATCTTCAGTTTATCCTCTTTCTGTGTAATCGTGGAACATGTCAAAAAATAACATAACATGCAAATAAAATAAAAAAATGTGTGTTGTTTGTTTTACTTAGCAGCTTCCCTATTCACTAACACTCCATCGAACCGCGCCTCATTCGCTTCCTTTGGAACAAAGTAAAAACCAGGCAAGTGTGAATTATAAATGTGAACATAAATCAAATCCCTTGGTAAACCATCTTTGTGCGAATCCGTTTATTATTGTGAATGCCAATGTTATAAAAATATGGGAAACTAGTCACTAATTTACATGGGCATTTTTTAATTGAAATTCGCCAAATCGTGCACGCACTTCCTAGCAAAAACATTGCATTTGAAGGATTCTCCAAAACAATTGGAAAAACGGAATTTATTACTGTTTGATTAGCAGAATCGCGTGCTGGCAAATAACCAGTAACCGATAGTTGTGTTAGTTTGCCTTCGTTAAAGTCGTACTGGTTCGAATGTTGCGTATTCGGTCTGCAGCACTGAAACGGTTGTTCCGGAGTGTGTCAGCAACCATATCCAGTCTCCTTGCTTGGTATATTTCACCATTAAATGCCTCCGTCTAATTTACAACAAAATGTCATTGCATTTTCTGTCCCCGATCCCAATAATTACAAAACGCGAAACATTTTTCAGTTTCCGAGTAAATTCCAGACTGCAACACGAACCTCCCCGTTGTCTGTTGGAATATGGACAAACGTCAAAGAAGTGACTTAAATCAAGATACACGATGCTGCCTAATACGTGTTTTCGGAGATTTATTCTCATACCATTACAATCGCACTCACCTGGTATGACACATGGGTAATGGAACAGCTATTGCTTTTGTCGTCGATTTACTATTCGATCGATTGGTCAACGGATCGATTGGCTGATAGAGTGGGGGGTGAGAAATGTGGTTGGTGTTGTCCCGTGACCTGATCTAGGGGAAGCGTGAGCGCTTTTGCACGCACACCTCAGGCCTGAGTACACTTACGATGATTGCACCCACTGCCTCTAACATTAGAGATCTAATTGTATTTGATTCCTGGCGTGATTCTTTGAACATAACATGAAAAACATCATCCAGTTCCTTCGGATGCCCTGAGTACAGTAAATGGGCTGTGGTCCAGCTGTAAGCAGATTCATTCTCCCCTCACTGAAACTAGTCTGGCCGATGTTCTTTGACTCGTTTAGGCGAAGGTCTTCCTGTTCGACCTACGCAAATGATACAAGAGGTGCATTTGAATTGGTACCAATGATCGCAGAGGCCAGTGAAAGAAATTCACCCCTGTTCCCATGTTTAATGACAGGTTTAGTTGATAAGTGGCATTTGATTGCAGCCCTGTTAGTTGTGGCTCTGACTACAGCATATGATATCCTGCAGACCCTCTCCTCTGTGGCGTAGACCTTGAAGCAAAAACTACAGAATAGTTCTCTTAGCCTCTCCTAGAACTTTCAGTGTGGTCAAATCTATCATTGTATCTATTTTCAGATATGACGGTGTGGACTTTTGCAGTTCTGCTTCAAGAGTTCATCGAAGCCTATACATCGCCATTGAGATTAAACGTCTTATGATGTTTCCTTTTTAGCATATGGGTAGAAAGTGTGAAGAGTTGTTTACTGCCCATTCCATATCACTGCGCTAAAACTCTTCTTTAGACTGAGCTCTCTGGATGCATCTTTAGAGCCACTTCCAGGAGGTGTAAGTGGTTTTCCTCTAATAACTCAGCAGAAAAACTCTATCGCCAGATTGGCTTTCTTGACCATCGTTGCAACCTCATCGATTTATCTAGCATTTTGGTAATCCAGATGTTGCCCAATTTAAGGTGGTGCTGGCAGATACCTGAAATTATTGACATCAGAAAACTCCAATATGGCAAAAAGCTATCGACTAGGAGTGAACGAAGTGGTGACCTTATTGCAGCTCCGCCCTCATGTCGGTCATAAACTACTTCACATAAAAGCTGCATACTAAATTTCATTTAACCAACAAGTCTCTAAAACTCCCAGTCAGAAGTCCCATCGACGTGTGTTCTGTGTTGCTGAAGGAGCAGAAAGATTTTGCCGTTCCCAGTAGGGTCGCGTCTGTAAGCAGAGAGGCAACGTCTAATGAAACCATTGACATCTCATTGATATTTGCCTCTTTGATGGCATTCGCAAACTGCAATTTACAGCCGCTTTTGTGCCCAGCAATCTGGTTTCGCGCTGGCTTCCGTATTTATTCAAGCCACTGAGCTGCTGAATGAAAGCTGATTTGATCTTGGGAAGAACAGGATGTTAAGGCACTTCATAATTGTGAACTTTTGGGAAACCTATAAATCAATGACATTGTTAACCCTACATGTTTTAACACTTCAGATAAGCCAGAAAAACATATAAGCACTGCATTAAAGAGTTTTCAGCTTGACTGCAATCTCTTTCCCCTCGCTATTCAGTTGGATCGTTTTCGGAGGCATGATTGCCGAATTCAGCTTCTTCATTGAGCAATATTGATGACTTCTCGATGTAATGTAATCAGAGCGATTTGGTATGACGATCTCAGCACCGTTATCCCATCTACCTAAACTAATTCGTCGGTATCGTTCCAATTGTTTTAACTGTTAATTATTCTTTTTTGTTAACGGCTGTAGATTTTTGACCTAGTATTAATGATATGAACACCGTTCTCCCACCAGCAAACTTTGATGACTTGGAATCAGCTCAAGTCCTGGGTGTTACACAGCATATCTTTCTCATGGGAGTTTTAAAAAGAACTTATATTTTAGTCTTTTTGTTCTTGTTTTGCGCAAGCAGTGACCGCTACGCTAACTGCATCTTATGTCAGATAAATGCGATTGTAACGGCTTCAGGATGATTCATCTAAAACAATCGTTCGCCAACACTGTATTTTGATCTGGACCTTGGGTCTATTGGACGCTTTGCTGAATGATTTCACTCACTGTTTTCCTAGATCGAGTGTTCCTTGTATACCAAAGACCACCATTGGGTATGCATCACGTGTTCCGTCAGCTTTGAAACGCAAAATTTTCTATTCTTTGCACTTGCTGCACCTTATTATTGCAATTGTAAGTGACAGGAAGTCAGGACCAATATTCGGATGTAATTACGTTTCTTGTTTATTTGTAACTAGCTTGTTAAATGTCTGGCATGTAATTAGCCAACATCCCCATTATCCTCAGAGGTCAGAATGAGACCTTTCATTTGATGTCCAAATCCAAAAAGGTTGCACTCCCGCAGAAAATGGTGTTTTATTTTTGGTCCGTTTGGTTTTAGTAAAGACTTGTCTTGATTTCGTATATGGGTTAAACAAACAGTTCAATTTCTTCTTGACTTTCTCGAAACGATTACAGCTCACATACTGGCTAACTTTTTGGGAAGCAGCTTCATCTATAAGGTGTTTTGAATGCACAGGTCCTCGATGAAAATTTTTTTACAAATATTCCAGTGTGTATACCAAATGAAGCCAGTCTGCATCTGTGCATCAGAATAATCGAAAAAACCATGCACAGAATAGGTCGGAGAATGGACCCAATGGTTAATGTAGAATTTTGTCGACCAGCATATGCTGTGTGCGTGTGACTGCTCGATCACGAGACTGTCTTACAATGATTGACACAAAGCCCGAATGCCTCGGTCGGGCAGTCGAGTAAGAGCGCTGTGCGAAACATGCACGCGAGTGTTATTCCACTGCAGATAAACAATGATTAGCTAGTTAGTTCTTTTCATCCAATGTCCGTTGCTGCGACCTCTTGTTTCGCTGCCAACGGCCACAACTACTAGTTTTGTAAAGACGGATTATTGTCAGATATTCATTGTCAGCTTACAATGAATGCCCTGTCTTCCGCACGTTTGCTGGATAGCTGAAAGATGTGGGAAACCCTTGGCTCTTCGTGAAACTTTTATTCATGATAAGTAACCTGAAGATTTTGATTATATGAATCGGAGGTGATTATCCATCTCCGATATCGATTAAGTTACATCCACAGTACCTGCGAACGAGGCACATGTTTTTTAACTCAAATTTCAAACGAATGGATTTGCCTGTGTGATACGTCTAACCTCACAATGTGGAAAATATTGACGGGCATTTGCCCGTGAGAGTGGTGCGAAACACAGCACAATATTTTGAGGCTCGTGACAGAATGCTCTTTGTGTTGCGCCAGTCTCTAACAGGTATAATTCAACAAGTATAGGATTTCAAGATAAAATAGCCAAAATATGTTGACTAAAATTGCTAAGGACTGTTCGCTAGTCAGATTTGCAACTGTTGCGACAAGTGCTACCAATATTTGAATACATTTGTTGCATTGGATATATAAGACGAATGTTGTGCGCTGAAATTTTCGTCTCAGTTGCATTATGTTTCGGTTAGCACCTTGCAGTTTCAAGAAACAGGCAGATGGCGAGTTCACTGTCTTAGTCGTTCTCGATCGACCCCTCGGCGGCCCATATGAACATATGAGTTAGGACGTTTATCCAAATCTTTTATGATGACCCAGCTGAAGAAAAAAGGGGAACGCGAGTAATCGGGTGCTTCCTTGGCACATGGGAGGCATGGGTTTACAGGACGAGGGGAACGCTTTCAAAGGGAATAAGATGATTACCCGAAAAATTGCAAACAATCTTCAGAAGGTTCTTGTCACTAAGCCTGGAGTTTAGATCACGAAGTTCTCCTCACCAGCTGAGGTGATATTGTCAGTGCATGCGTGAAATTGGTAGTGTTCTTCCGCACTACCAAATACCCATGTGCTGTAAATGGAAACAATAGCGCACAACTGGAAGTATAAAATTCCTCTCTGGGTTCAAAGGTTAAATTACGAGGCGTAAAGTGAAAGAGCAAACTTCTTACTGTCTGCCCAAGGTCGCCGAATAGACCAAAGCTAATGGACTTTGTTCGTGCTGACTAGTGAAGCACAGAGGCTAGTTGACCTAAACAAATCCCTATAGCCTATAACCTGATAGTCAGGCTAATCTACTGCATAGATTGTTTCTACTTTTATATTAATCAAAACAAGTCTTCTATTTGAAATAGAAGAATGAAGACGTTCACGTTACGTCCGCATGTCTGGTGAAGGGAAAGTGGATGAGTTCCATAGAAGGTATGCTGGACAACAAATGGCACACTATATAGCGTACCATACCAAATTTATAATCTCGGGTGTTTTTCATGTTAATACAGAACCGGAAGAAAGCCATAACCGAACGACATAAGATAAAAAAATTCGAAGCTACTGGAGCATCTATATTAAAACAATCATTTTATTAACCAACAAGTGGGACCGATACGACAATTTGTACAATAAAATCAAATCTCGTTCACATCCAGACCGATTCGATATTACCAAACAAAGAAAGCCTTAACTGTATTTGGTGTGTACTCGTCTTAGTCCTGATTACCACAAAATTATTGGACTATTTTAATAAGTTCGACAGCCATATACAGCTTCACCGATTAAATTGAGCTCGTTTGCTATTCATATAATTTATCGAATCGAATGACCCAGTCGAACCGATCCATCTGTTTGAAGAAATTTACTAGAGGAAACATTTGTCTTTACTAGCTTCTTTAGACTCTCGAAAGTAGTTGGTATACTCAGTAAAGCACTCACGTTCTACTGCTCTTTACTCACAAACGATGGGAATAAGTAGTAGGAACAGTAGGTGCACCAAATACAGTTACAAGTCAGAATGATCTGGACGGTGAGCATCATACATGTTCAGCCTTTGTTTTCTTTTTGCTTCACGGCATTTCCGCATTTAATGTCATATTACTAATACATCGTTTTGAACATATCTTGAGGCAATCATAAATGAACCAGTGTGGAACTTCTGTATTATTCTACGCTTTGTTAGACCACCGTAAGTGAAGTTCTAACTGTTTAATGTAAAAGGACCGGGTGGTTTGACCTAATGACTCATATCATGCACTTACTTCAAAATGTTTTACTTCTTCTTTGACACTGTGCCTTTCAGGGTCACATTAATCGTGATCACCTTTCTGGTATGTTGTTTTTGATTCTCGCAGTCGCGTGATGTTTGTTCGTTAACCTTTGAAATTTTGGTTTTGCGCTATTTTCGCTTCGTTTCTGCCCTCAAAACGCTCATCATACCGCGCCCATCATCGAAAGTTTGTTGATGATTTAGGCCTTTATTGGACCAAGCATTATTTTTCAGTTAACTTTACATCAACGTCCCTTGGCAATGGTGATCAAACGGCAGCACCAAAAGATGTAGAGAGCATTGAGCAACGGACAACAAAATGGGAAGTTGAACGGCTAATTGAGAGATTAAAGGTTTCGACATTCAGTGGGAAACTGAATCGCATCACCCGCTGTTTCTAAATATCGCTTGGGCAGATGTCTGAGACCCGAACCCGGTAATCCTAAGGGGATCAAAAGGTCCAAGCGACCAGTTAGGATTTCTATACGTTGCTGACATTTCATCAAATGGCCACCTTGATCTATCAGTTAACCATTGCCTGCAATGGAGAAGAACGCAAAACGAGACAATCATTCTGTAGGCATGCGTAAATTATATCCAAACCGTTCTAATCTATTCAACTCAGATCCCTCTTTCAAAGATCACACCATATGGCCCAGAATCTTACAGCTAAACTGAGTTACTTAAAAAATTCGCTAAAAATTTTATTCCTACCTAGAAAGCAATCGCGCATCATCCATCAACAGCGGACATGAAGGAGTTGGTTAGCGATACCATCCTCAACGCCGCTGTGTGCACTCGACATCTGATTGATAAACAGATATATTGCAAGCTCCACGAATGCCTCAGATTGTGGGAATCCCAACCGATCCTTCTGCATACACGACAGTGTTTCATTCGATACAGGACCGCTAGGTGAGTTTTGACTGTTTACATACCAAATATGTCTTCTTTTACCGATTCCTTCTTCTTTAAGAAAAAAGCTCGATTTACAGCGAACTGAGTCCTGCAACAACATTTAGGATTTCTAAAATGTGAACAGCTTTCCAAGATGGCTGCGGTGTCTTTAAGGCAATCGATTAATTCGGCAGTTCTCTAAAAGCTCTACCGTGAAGCACAAAATTGTCTTTATATTTCAGGTTAACCACTCCCCTGCCTGAGCAACTATCAGTGACACTATTCTCGCATGAGAGTTCGGCAATCCCGTAACCATCTGG
Source organism: Fasciolopsis buskii (assembly GCA_008360955.1). Classification (NCBI taxonomy): domain Eukaryota; kingdom Metazoa; phylum Platyhelminthes; class Trematoda; order Plagiorchiida; family Fasciolidae; genus Fasciolopsis; species Fasciolopsis buskii. Next base: position 56,059 of record LUCM01005711.1, on the reverse strand, counting down.
TAATAGAAGTTGAAAAGAGGAGTGGAGAGGGCGTCGCTGACGAACACCATCTCTTCTGGGAACTCGGGTAAATGTCGAACTTGAATTTGACTGCTTGAATACAATGGCTGGATAAGTTAAATGAATTTCTGTGGACCACCTTGTAATGCGAGGAAGCTCCATGGATTTGCGTCGTCGACTGAGGCTAAGAGTGATGAATACAGTGACCGTGGATCTATGGAAGTTGTCCCAATCTTTTTAAATTTGTTGCAGAGAGAATATTTGGTCGTAAACGAGCTTGATCCCAACCACTCGTGGGCAACAAATAACTGCAGGAGGATAATGCCCGCGGGCATCTTGAATACAGTGCTTATCAATATAATCTTTTGGATTTTCGCACGAGGATCCCTTCCCCATCTTGTCATTCCATACAATCGCCTATTCGCACCAGTGCACCAGTGCCTAGGAGCGGGCTCGCTTTCCCAGGTTGATCACAGGAGTTTCATTGACTCCGATGCTAGAACTTTGCAATCACCACTTCCAAGCATAAGTGAAAAATCGAATATGGAAATAGACCAAATGAACTGTTTCCTAAATTGCTCCACCCAAGGCAATGGTCGGGGATTCCACGGGTGGTTCACTAAGCCGCCGGATTCCTCGACCACCTTAATCATACCTGGCTTCTGCGGACCGGTGCTCATGGTCAGCTGGGAAAGTTTACGACTACTCCTAATAGCTACAGCGTTTTCCATTTTCTTCCGCCACCATTGCTCGCGGTCATTTCTGATTCCGATGGTCAAATTGTCTGTCACTGGTTTGCGTGTCTCATCGCAGGTGACTCCGGGGAAGACAGATATACTACCTTCCAACAGAACTACTGAAAACGAGAAAACCCACAGCTTGCTAGGTTCAACTGGCCTGGAGTGCTGCGTGGTGACTGCTGCTGGGACAGGCTTCTTTGATCTACTGACATTGTTCGTTCGGGTACTGGATCTTCTATTGAGATGACAGCTGCGTTGAGAGCCGCTATTGAAACTGAAGTTGGTGACTATCGTCCAGAATCAGCTAAGTAGGAAAGTGGTTTTTGTGTTGATCCTATTACAGATTAGGCATACACTAAAGCGAGCAAGCCTTGAAGCATGATCTTAGTCCATAGATGTCGATAAGAAAGTTCGACAGTGGCTCGTTGAATTCCCCTACGTGTGACTAATGACACTGTGATTAATCTAAGTCCAACACCGTAAAGCCAAAGGAGAGCACCAGTTGATTTGACGCCGTTTTTTATGACAAAAGTTGGTTTCTCAAGAGGCACTCCGTGGTTGGAATAAACCCCAATGGAGCCCTCAGCGTTATAGGTGGGATCGGTGAGAACAAAATATGGGGATTTATGTATTATTCTGTTTCCCTTTGGGAGTTAAAATCAGTAACAACGACGAAAAAAACCCTGGAATACACAGTGCAGACTAATCGGAACAAGGACCTATCTTTGGCCTCAGGGGAGCTGCAGTTCGTAGGCGCATACACAGAAGTGACGACAAACAAGAACGTTTCGGTCAACTATTTTTGATACATGCAGAACCGTACAGCCGAAATACACAAAGGACGGCTAATAAGGATCCAGTCCAACAGTGCACACTTGTAACCCATACTCACAGCTGTCCTCACACCAATCTGTCCGCGAACACTTGAAGCCAGGCCATCTGATTACAGCAATCAGATACTATGCGTAGGCTTTGGAGATAGTATGCATCCATTGCAAAAATTCTAAGAGATCTGTCTGGGGCATCTTGTAACCGTATTTGCTGAGAGTGCAAATAATATAGTTAGTCAAACGGATTAAGCCTCTAGGGTTAAATAATTTGCTCAGACCATTTTCTGCACTTACATTAATGCCACCATCAGATGATTCTAACATATAGCAATGTTTTTGGATCCGCGGCTGCCCATACCGCAGAAGGTATTCTTCAGGAACCCTAACCGCAGCTTTTGTCACAGAAGTCTGAAGAAAAAGTACTTTAGAAGGAAAAAATGGTAACATTGTCAACAAAGATCGTAATAAAAATGTTTTTGATGATGGTCTGGATGTTGTTGTTCTTATTCAGCGGATGGAACCTTTTACTAAAAAATGATACAACGATTCCCGACATCGGGCATTCTGCTATTTCCTGGAGTTCTCATTCAGTTTTTCAGCTTGTCCTTCTGAAGGAATAGCAAACGATCGATTGATCAGCCGAAAGCAGAAGAGTTTCGCGAATCGGTTCAGGTGTATTTGTAATCGTCAGCTGCTTCTTCTTCGGCTTCTGAGCAGTTGTTTCATGCAATTAAGCACATGCATGAACATAGGAAAACAAGAGCGCAATATACTATCTAGCAGCGAGGCTTGTTTGATTGGGAGAAATACATCTCACCAGCGCCATGTGATTTTGCCACCGACTAGCGATAATGTGATCACGCATATCCACACGAGCAGAGATACGCACACATTCCGGGGCAAACACACATGTGCACGCAAGCACGTCGAATAATCAACAACTTGCGCATGCTAGCTGCTGGTTGAATTCCAAGGCAAATCCCAAATTGGACTTATTTTCATACAATCATTGACTAAACGCAAACGTATACATATCTATCGCTGAATCCAAAGTACTTTTCCTCGTTTACAGTTACCTGGGCAAGAATAATTTAATTTAACAAAATGGCAACAATCTACAATGAAAGGCAGCTTCAGTTCGATCAAGACACATCTAAGGCCATGGTTCGTTGAATATTGGCATACTTGCCAGTGGGATTGTTTTTTATTCTTTTGTCTCTCAAATAAATCTCACCAAAAGGTTTACCGTATGGATGGTCGCTCAAAGACCGCACATTACCTCACACCTTTCAAACGACGATCAAGTTAGTGGAGTGTTGCTTCAAGTTCTTTGAAATCATAGTGACAGTGTCCGAACATATACACCCAAAAAGTCTCAGTTTGTTTTTTAAAGGAAGATTAGTGGAAATCCGTTGGATCGCAATATTCGCTTTTCTATTTCTGATTCTGAATGGACTAGAAAAGGAAATAAAGTTCCTGACCCAAACAACAAGTGCGTTTTGGTAGTCAGCCTAACCACCCGTTCCTTTGGTCAACAGTTTATATTTACTTCTTCAATGACATTCGGAAGCCGGAAGACGCAAATAGCGAGGATAACGCCATTTTTGCAGATCAATAGGCGAATGACTTTAATATTTTGGTGGGAAATAATTATAAAGTTGCAGCCTTGAAAATAATTGCTAGGGAACGAATTTGGTACGACAGTCAACTCATCGTCTAGTGGTGCATTTCGCCATCGTGCAAGTACGCGAGACCTTAGCCAGTTTCTGGTGGGTGTCTCAGCCGTTGACATTTTTAAAGAGAGAAAGACTGAAAGAGAGAGAGAGAGATTGAGAGAGAGAGAGAGTAGGCAGTTCTCAGAAGTGCGGTGAGGAATGCGCAGTATCTGCATAATTTTTCGGAGTTATAATGGCATACGGGAATACCATCCACATCGACTGTGGGAACCGATTATATGCTAGTTAGCAGCGACAACGGATGAACAGAAGTTCCTTAGAATCGAGTAGAAGAAAAATGATCAGTGGTTTTCTTTAAAATGAATGTAATATTACGGTTATTGTTTCAAGTAATTTTTTCATTTTCTCTTCGTTTTTACACTAAATTCAGTATTAGTCGACTTGTTTTTCCAGTATGGAGAGGGGTATCACAGCATACTTCATTCACAGGCTCTTTGCTAGACGTTATTACAAGAAATATGGATAAGATACTGGTATCAGAAAAAAATGAGCTTTTTGAATCAGTGCATAACTTGAGAAAATAGCCCTTTTCGAGCTCCACGAAATCGTCATGTTACGTATCTGTTCTTTGACCAGTTAACCTGAAATAATGACCTCTGTCGGCAGACTCTGAACTGTATTTTTGGTGGTATATTTCAGGGAAGTGGGACTGTGTTGGATACCGCCGTTCATACAGTATTAACTTTCGCGTTGACCTTAAGTAAAACTAGGATAGATGTATGCCATATGCATGCGCAAACTGAGCGGATAGCAAGTCACTCCTCAGAGGAATGTCTGAACACCGTTCGGCGTGCGCAAATAGCTCAGCTGCTAGAGCACACGCGATACAAATGTGTTCGAGGTTCGAATACAGCTGAGGTCTAAGACTTCTTACAGTTGGATCCGTGATAAATTTGTAAAAACGTCCCAACCAAATTTCCAAATGAATGTTGATAGAACATTAAATTTCAGTCAAATCATAGTATCTTCCTGGACACGAAAGCCCTAAGGTAGGTGGGTCAAGTGTGTCATATTCTACAATTTGCCAAAAGGAAGTCCAATATTCTTAGAGATAAACTGGTTCGCGGAGCACAAAAAATGGTACAGCTGTCCATAGGTGAACTCAGATAAATTCATGATCAGTATGTTAGAAACAAACAGTGCGCGAAGTGAAAAACACAAAACACGTAGCTGCAAATTAGATTTTTCAACTTTTGTGATCGTAAAACACATTACTGAATTCAAATGTCAGTTCTTGTTTGAATTTGGGACGTAAAAAGTATCCGCTGTGGGATCGAACTGAGCAAAATTTGTCACGAAGAGACAACATGTACTCAGATATTATTAATGTGTTAATTTGAATTACAGAACGCAGCAATGTTGAAAAAGAACACTATCCACCCGCGAAAGGAGTTTTGCAGCTAAATACTGCAGATGCGCAAACGAAAATTCAACCCTACCTTCGGGAATAATCAATCATGAATTACTATGATGATGCCTGTCAAAAAAGGATGTGCTAGAAAGATGTATTGCATCTTCTGAGCAGTTGTATTTGAATAACCGAATTCCAGTGCATGCTTATGGTTATATCTAACACGAGTGCATCCCAGTTAATGATATTCTGATGTTCTGAGTTAGGTGATAGTCTTTCGAGAATGATTACGTTGGTACCTGGTCAACCAATAGATTGTCTGATTTTGAATACGCACAGTAACTTGTCTTTCAAATCAGAGACCCAGGTGACCTGCGAGAAATGATTTGCTGCCTTAAGAATGTGCAAACTTATTTGTTATGATTTTTGTGTTGTGAAAGTGCAAAATGTTTGTGCATGACTGCAGTGACTGAAAGCCGAACCTTTCAGAAACAAGAGCATGAACTTGGTTACTTGGATAGTTGCGTCTAAACTGCCGGCCGCAATATCGGATGAAACGTTTTCTCTCATAAAAGGCTCAGCTGCGATTCACAGATTTGAGGCATTTAAGGCATCATTATGACATACAATAACGATCAACGATCTGCTATACACAGTATCATTTAGGTTGGTGCTGCTAGGCTGCCCATAATCATGTACGTTGTTGATGGAAGTATGCGAAAATCATCGCTTTCTTATTTGTACTGGCACATACTGGGGAAGAAATTGTCCCAGTAACTCGGGGGTCGGTTATAGATCACTGGACCATAGGTTTCATTACCTGAAAGAATTACTGAATCTAAATATATTAATTGGTCTAATTCATGTGTTGAGCATGCCAAGGGAACCCTTTCTTCACTGCCCGCTGTTGCCAGGGGAAACTAGCTGGTGTGGGATCAGTCGAGGTGGTCTGTCGATTAATTGCCAAAGTGATATAGAAAGTACACGTGATTGACAGGTTCGTGTGGGTCCCTTTAGACTACCGGGTTGGCTTCGACAACATTACCCGGGTTAGTGTTTGGAAATAACTTATCCAATGGCTTGATTCCGCGGTCGGTGGAGTTGTTGCAATAAAGACATTCCCGAATCCATGATTTTTTTTTAACATTTTGCTTTCTGAGCAATTTGTCACTATTTCTATTTCATTGCTCTATTGAGCAAACGGTAGAAGGCAGATACGGCTGAAGCGAAAAGGTCGGCAGACCACGTTTACTTTTCTAAGTTTATTTCTGAGAAAACATGTTCAGATAACATGATGATCCCATTAATCTCAGTTATCTGGTTTGCGAGATGAGTTTTCTTGATCGTCGATTTCGAAGTTTTGTCAAAATTTGCGTATTGACAGTTTAAAAATACAGTTACACAGAACGAACTCCTAAACCGGCAATTTTAATTTCCCTATTAGCTTGTTGGCATGCGTAACTCCAAGTTTACAAACTGTTTTTCATCATATCAGTCTTAAATAATAATAAATACAAAATCTTTGTGTGCAACAACTTCGCTATAGTCTACAAAAGGCCTGATAATCAACTATATTTTATCACTTAGAAGTACAGCTTTAGACTGACAGAATTTGTATCCAAGTCAATCAAGTTGTTGGTCACATGATCATTGCATGATTCCAAAATAGCTGAACTGAATGTTGCTTTAAATTAAGTGGGAATTCCGAAAATCACCCGCTATACGTATTAAAACTCATTTATTTATCAAGGCGATTTGATTAATCTACGGAATGTCTGGCAATCTCCCAAAATGATTGCTAGTCATCTAGAACTGCTCACCGGAAGTTAAATGTTGCCTATCAAGATCATACGTAATGAATACGGGACAATAAATAGCCGAATAAAATTTAATTCTGATAATGGGATAAATTCGTGGGATTTATTTGTTGTTGATCTTTGAACTCAGGTAGTAATCCGACCAAAGGGAATCCGGTAGACATTGGTTTCAGTTACAAGGCTGCTGGGGAACTAGACCCAAAGGCAATCGACAATTAAGAGCCACTCATAACCCTAACACAGACGCGCCTGCTAATCACCCATTTTGGTAACACAAAACGCTTCTCTTTATTGATTACAATGCTACTCGCACAATTTTGAATAACAGTCGCAATTGATTAGCTAATTGTTAGCGTCATTTTACCTTATGCTACACTGAAATTTTCCCTGACTCTTAACCCCCACACTGTTGGAAGCATTGAGATCGCTTGATTAGACGGCGCAGGTTTGGAATCGAAATTAAAGCATTCGCGTTTTACAATTTGATAGTTGGCAAAATACAATCATCAGTAAATAAAGCGCTTTTGCACTGCCGCTTGCCGAAAATGCAAATTATTTCCTTTTTTCAGGAAGTAGGGCATGTAAAGTCAGCAAAATTGTTGATGTTTGAAATGCACCACTGTTGAGCCCTAACCGGAGCGAATTTCAATCCCGGTTGGTGAATGAAACCTGTAGTTCCAGGGGAAGGAGGCCAATTAGCCAAGTGAATCAGAATTGGAATAATAAATGCCCATGTTGACTGTTATCCTTACGAAAATATTTATTTGTCTAATTTATTTAAAATTTCACAGACACTCTATTGGTCAGATGGTTTATTCGGTTCCATTCTGAAAATAAATGTACGGAAGCGTCTGGTAATACAGGCTTATGGAGCTACGTAAAAGCTAGGGTTGCCCGACAAGTCTGCAGTGCCCTTTCCTACTTAAGAGGGTGGTTTTGCATTTGAACATTAATTAGCTTGTTGGTTTTGCTTCTATTTGTTTAGGAAGAACTAGCTGTACAGTTGCCTTCGAGTCACAAATCCAGATGGACAAACGATGCAGGTTCTTCATGCTTCAAGTTAGAAGTAATAAAATTTCCAACCCATAGAATTAGTAAGATCAATTTAGCCTTTTCTTTCCCGACTCATTTTGTCGACAGTTTCACAAGTGGAATTCAAGACTTAGCTGTAACAACAAGGCGATAAGATAGAATAACTTGTATGCCAACTTTCAACAAAATAATTGACGCATACAACGGCAAACGTGTGTTTTCTTCGGAAGGACTTTCACTACTACTTTTGGCGCGGAGAAACTGCATCTGCGGACAAACTGTTAGTTGCTTCTCTAGACGGTGTAATCCATTATTATTATGTCCCGAGAAATATTAAACTGGATGAGATGCATGCTCCACCAAAGGCGCAAATTAGCCGGCGGGTTGGATGCTCTGTTTATTGGTTAGAGGTAGGACATTTGAGTGCTGTCAGGTGGGATGACGGGAGACAATAGCATGTACAATGAGCAGGCTACCTGTTTAAAGACTGGGAATCAGTGGTCTATTTTTGATATGATATAGTAGTAGGTCGTCAGAAGGTGGATTCAAAACGATTTAGTCCGCAGTTCGTACGGCTATATAAGCATGATGTATTTCTAGCCTAAACAAAGAGAAACGACATCAATTCGAATTCTTTATCAAACTTACTTCTCTATTTGTTTTTAAAAACCTCTTTTGATGACTGTCCTTGTTCAACCCAAAATGAAATCCTAGTTACTGAAAGTCAGCTTGTTTCATCAATATCAATCTGAAATAATAATAGTACTCATAAATTGTATGAAATCGGTAAAATTCTTATTCATTTCCGTAGCTTGTGACAGCCAAAAATGGCAATCAATTCATCATGAAATTTGTACCACACAGGCGGTGATTAAAATTGTGGACTATTAGTGTATTTGACCGCTGAACTACCTACAATGAGATTAACAGGAAACCTCAAATCTTGAAGCTCACTTGGCTTTCTTCTGAATCACAGTTCGTCTAGTCACATTATTCCTCCTGATGCATTCCTATGTAACTCAAAACTGAAACCGATACGCAACGTGTGCATCTGTTAGACCTTTGGCATGAATCGTTAGCTAAGCTTATCCACGGGGGCTGAATATGGATAAAAAGACAAGGCATAAGTTCAAAGTTGAACATCAGTTCACTGACCAGTTATGTTTAGTTTGATTAGAGATTCTAGTTACGCCTGGGATGGCTGTTCAAACCAGCATGTCAAGGCAACCCATAGGGCCTTTAGAAAACGTGACCTGATAGCTACAGGAGGCTTCAATGACGCGGGAGCTATTTGGTAATTTGCAATAAATATTGCGCACAACAGCAACTTGGAATTTTTGCTTGTGAGACACTTCTGAACCCCAGGAAAAACAAATAAAGGATAAACCTTATAGTAGAATCTCTAACGTATAGAAAGATGGTTCATTGTTTATTCGATGATTTGATCAAAACTAACATGAGAAATCGAAGTCATGTCTACTTCTGGGCAGGTATAGATTACCTTCCAAGGTTAATTTCAACATACTTACGTATTGTACTCCAGTGTAAATTCGGTAGCGTGGGTTGTTAAAATTAGTTCCTAACCGATCTGGAATCATACTGTAAAACAGTTTCAAGTTCGCTTTGGGTGATGGTATTAATACACTAGTCTTATAATCTTAAGGTCTATAAGCTTTGGATTGGGACATTTTGGTGTAAAACTTTGATGATCGGCAAAGGTAGNGGGGAAGGAGGCCAATTAGCCAAGTGAATCAGAATTGGAATAATAAATGCCCATGTTGACTGTTATCCTTACGAAAATATTTATTTGTCTAATTTATTTAAAATTTCACAGACACTCTATTGGTCAGATGGTTTATTCGGTTCCATTCTGAAAATAAATGTACGGAAGCGTCTGGTAATACAGGCTTATGGAGCTACGTAAAAGCTAGGGTTGCCCGACAAGTCTGCAGTGCCCTTTCCTACTTAAGAGGGTGGTTTTGCATTTGAACATTAATTAGCTTGTTGGTTTTGCTTCTATTTGTTTAGGAAGAACTAGCTGTACAGTTGCCTTCGAGTCACAAATCCAGATGGACAAACGATGCAGGTTCTTCATGCTTCAAGTTAGAAGTAATAAAATTTCCAACCCATAGAATTAGTAAGATCAATTTAGCCTTTTCTTTCCCGACTCATTTTGTCGACAGTTTCACAAGTGGAATTCAAGACTTAGCTGTAACAACAAGGCGATAAGATAGAATAACTTGTATGCCAACTTTCAACAAAATAATTGACGCATACAACGGCAAACGTGTGTTTTCTTCGGAAGGACTTTCACTACTACTTTTGGCGCGGAGAAACTGCATCTGCGGACAAACTGTTAGTTGCTTCTCTAGACGGTGTAATCCATTATTATTATGTCCCGAGAAATATTAAACTGGATGAGATGCATGCTCCACCAAAGGCGCAAATTAGCCGGCGGGTTGGATGCTCTGTTTATTGGTTAGAGGTAGGACATTTGAGTGCTGTCAGGTGGGATGACGGGAGACAATAGCATGTACAATGAGCAGGCTACCTGTTTAAAGACTGGGAATCAGTGGTCTATTTTTGATATGATATAGTAGTAGGTCGTCAGAAGGTGGATTCAAAACGATTTAGTCCGCAGTTCGTACGGCTATATAAGCATGATGTATTTCTAGCCTAAACAAAGAGAAACGACATCAATTCGAATTCTTTATCAAACTTACTTCTCTATTTGTTTTTAAAAACCTCTTTTGATGACTGTCCTTGTTCAACCCAAAATGAAATCCTAGTTACTGAAAGTCAGCTTGTTTCATCAATATCAATCTGAAATAATAATAGTACTCATAAATTGTATGAAATCGGTAAAATTCTTATTCATTTCCGTAGCTTGTGACAGCCAAAAATGGCAATCAATTCATCATGAAATTTGTACCACACAGGCGGTGATTAAAATTGTGGACTATTAGTGTATTTGACCGCTGAACTACCTACAATGAGATTAACAGGAAACCTCAAATCTTGAAGCTCACTTGGCTTTCTTCTGAATCACAGTTCGTCTAGTCACATTATTCCTCCTGATGCATTCCTATGTAACTCAAAACTGAAACCGATACGCAACGTGTGCATCTGTTAGACCTTTGGCATGAATCGTTAGCTAAGCTTATCCACGGGGGCTGAATATGGATAAAAAGACAAGGCATAAGTTCAAAGTTGAACATCAGTTCACTGACCAGTTATGTTTAGTTTGATTAGAGATTCTAGTTACGCCTGGGATGGCTGTTCAAACCAGCATGTCAAGGCAACCCATAGGGCCTTTAGAAAACGTGACCTGATAGCTACAGGAGGCTTCAATGACGCGGGAGCTATTTGGTAATTTGCAATAAATATTGCGCACAACAGCAACTTGGAATTTTTGCTTGTGAGACACTTCTGAACCCCAGGAAAAACAAATAAAGGATAAACCTTATAGTAGAATCTCTAACGTATAGAAAGATGGTTCATTGTTTATTCGATGATTTGATCAAAACTAACATGAGAAATCGAAGTCATGTCTACTTCTGGGCAGGTATAGATTACCTTCCAAGGTTAATTTCAACATACTTACGTATTGTACTCCAGTGTAAATTCGGTAGCGTGGGTTGTTAAAATTAGTTCCTAACCGATCTGGAATCATACTGTAAAACAGTTTCAAGTTCGCTTTGGGTGATGGTATTAATACACTAGTCTTATAATCTTAAGGTCTATAAGCTTTGGATTGGGACATTTTGGTGTAAAACTTTGATGATCGGCAAAGGTAGATGTAAAACTGTTCCAAACTACTAATGCTCCTCTAACAAAACTTGCACTCCTTTTGAGAGCCTCATCTTATTCAAAGTTGTTTCTTCATCAGGAAATTAATCCAGGTTTACAAATGGGATCATCAGTTCTGGAACGATTGCACAATGCTTTCTAAGTGAGACACTGTTCATGAAAATCATTGTTGGAATGAAACGCCTATCACCCTGAATATTGATCACTATATTACGTAGAAACATTCCGTCTGCTTAATATTATGGAAAATGAGAATCGCAAATAAAATTTGCCTCCCGCAATGACTGTCCCGTTTTGGTGACTGTATCGGGTTGTCACGTGCACTCCGTGTTCTTAACGTGCATGTAGGTTCCGACAAAGTGGTTCTTCTAAAATTACCAAGTCCACCAGTGCGGTCACCCAGAATTTAACCCGACTGATTTAGAATGGTTGTGACAAGAATATTACAATATCCTTCCTCAAAGTTGCAACATCTGTTGACAATGCGTGTTTGCATATTTACTGAACGAAATTGAACGCTGATAAATGTTACCGAAAGATTTAATTACCGTATTTCTACTCGGTTCTTGTGTTGACACAATGTCCCAGTGCTATGTGCTTATTTTTGTAGGTCGTGAAAAACGTGGGACCGGAACTATACTCTTTTGCCCACACAGGTCACGTACCAGATGGTCAATAACGGCTTCTTGTCACTTGTGAATAGGCTTAATTAAATGTGAGTGGACTGAATAAACTCTAACTTGCAGATGGCTGTTGACGGTCAGTCGGAATCTTAGGACTGTCTGACTGGTTGAAATGATGGCTCTTGATGTCGTCCTGGATCTACCGTAACCCATTCTTTGTGGCTACAGATCGTCTTCGGGAATGAATAGCTCCCAGCCGCCTAGCAGAAGCAGAACATTCGAAAGGTACATAGATGAATTTACAATAATATAGAATCTTATGTCCTTCGACGGTGAACCTTGGATTGTACAACGCACTCTGGTGATTTGGGAGACGAATCTTGTTATTGCATTCCGATAAACAAGCATCTTCGAGGATGACTATCTTCTCGCTATCCGACAGCTGGCATTTTCCGTATGAGCTACTATTCACGCAAGATAGTTCGAAATTTGGTACCTTCATAGGCTGCTGGTCAAGAAGACGCAAAGGTGTTTTTGTTTCTGCTAGACACCATAGTTACTTTTTCGACTACTTGGTCCCGAATTGATGAGAAAAGCGGACGGTTTCCACTTTGGTTTTTCAGGCACAGAGACTGTGACTTGCTCATAACAAAATCGTGATTCGGTTTCACCAGTCATAAACCAACGATTACGGTCCAGATGGTTGACGAACACGCTGTGCCTTTGCAAATGAATGGATCTTTAATTAGAACTTTCCACAAAATAAGTATGATGCCGATCAACTGTAAATTTAACCGGACAGTCGAAAATGTTTGCTTTTTCAATGATACAAAAAAGATTCATGGCACAGGTAATAAGCAGACATCCTCAGGAAGCATGTTCTACTTTACAGTATTGTTCTTGTAGTTGACTTTAGAAAACTGAATTGTAAAACCTGTCACTTATATCTGGAAAAAGCCAGTCCGATTTTCGGTGGCAGAAAACTTTCCTCCTGAAACCAGCCTGTCTAAAAGGATTTGCAACTCAGGCAAAAGGTTGTCAAATTATCTCACTAATTTCCCATCTCAGTAGTTTTCTTAGTAATCGGTCAATTACCGACCTTAGTTTGCATAATATCCATCGGAAAAATTCTCACCATTTTGACTTACCCCAGTTCGAACATTGCCTCAGCCAGTGAACTTCGTCCACTGGACACAAGTTCCTGCTAAGGCCGAAGGGGTTTCAGTCTTCAAATATAACTCGTCTAAGGAGTGACTCGTGTCGCACATTGCGCTGTACAGGGTAGTAATCTGGCTAGCTCCCGGGAAGATTTCTGAAGAAAAGCGCAAGTATTGAAGTTTTATGTATTTTACCTCTAGCTTTCATCGTACCAAATGGCACCAATCCAAGAGTAAGACTTTTCCTACCTTTGATAACCATTTGAGCAGTAAACGTTTGATTGGCTGTACCATGCAGGTGACATCAATCTACTGGCAGGAGAGAGAGGAAGCACATTGGATGTACCAGTCGTGTGTAGCTATCTCATAAATTAGAGTACGCCGAAACTAAACACAGCGTTTGGGAGATTTACAAGCGAGAACCGTGTTTCTCTTTATACACACAGAGAGAGGTATCCGCGAAGGTTCTATAGTCTTGGAACAACTGAAGACGTTCTGGTCTTCTTTACAGGGTTTTAACCAGATTGTTATGGGTTCCAGTCGTCTCACGGCCGATAACTTTCAGGTCACGGAGGCCCCTTGCGGTGAAAACAAAGGGATTATAAAGACTAATCATTGTTTCAGTTCGAACTTCAAGCCACAAAAACGAGAACCAATTTCGAAATCTTTCCTCTGTTTGACAGTGATAGGTCCGCAAGTAACGTAAATGACGGACCGCGCGAAAATATCTGAACTCCACCATTTTTGCATAAATGTTTGCAAATCTGAGGTTTTGTTAATGTAACTCCTCAGAAGCAGATTATACAGGACAACTTCCACTGCTTTTTCATCGGTAGCTTTCGAACGTGTGAAAAGCGCACTCAGTTTGTAATCCTCTAAAAAGAGAACCCTTGCGCTAAGGTTCCCACAGGTTCCTAATGCCCGATTTTTCGATTTCTTTAGTGCTCTTTCTGTTATATGAAGCCCGGAAATACTTCCTAGAACGAAATATAAGACATTTAATTAGCCTTTCGGGGTTGTGGAACAATTCCGTCTACCGTGGTTGAAGTTGCAGCGTTGCTAGAACGGAACCCCATAAATTACGCGAACCAATAAATTCCTCCATACAACATTGACACTCTGTTCAGTTTTACTGTTTTTTGTTGAGAAAACCATCTAAATTAAGCGCACTGATTCACTTTAGCCCGATTTGATTCACCAAGTGATGGCATCGCTCATATGACCATTAAGAAATCATGGACGCACTGTACAGCTGTTTCATTCCTGTTAGGAATCAACAGCAGTGCATATCCACCGCGCCCGAACCGGCACGCGAACCCAGGATGAACGATTCTGAGTCGAATGCCTTGGCTATTACGGAAACAGGAGGAATAAGTTTTACTCATCTCTGAAAATGATCCAATTATCAGCATGATGCTGGCATTTGAACTACTTATCACATCAAATTGAATAAAGTATTAATGTAGACGGCGGCTGGAGTGATTTTCTATCGGGTGAATAAGATGGATGAACGTGTACATAATCGATGTAATGAATCACAAGAAAGCTTTATCAGTGAGTCTCTGCAGAAATTCATATTTTGGGTAATTCGATGACTACCCGTTCGGAGAAGAAAATTTTTAGGATTAGGTATGACTTTGTTTCCGTGATCTAAAATGCTAATAAACGGATGATGCGTTTGATAGTGCTGGGTGCTTCTTTGATATGGCTAACAGCAATGACCTAATATCTTTCAAAATGGTATGTGCATCTTAATCGTTCCTGTGGGAGTAATATAAGTTTGCCGCAAAAAGAATTTTATTAAAATTCACCATGAGAAACAAGAGATGAATGAATATCCGTCAAACGTCCACTTTTGTCACCCTTATTACGGAGAAAATATTGCAAAAAATTCAACGAAACGCTTACAGAATTTCAACCCTCTAATTGAGGATAGACCGATAGGCAAGAAGAAGACAATCAGTCAGTTCACATCACATTACAACTAATAAACTGCTATTTTTTCGACCGACACAGCAAAGTAGAGTGGGCAAACTACAGTGAAGAAGCAACATCACCCGAACTGGGGCAGACGTTGACCCAGCTCTTCATGGCGATTTGTTTAGAATGAAAACAAAATAAGCAAACAAAGCGGTGGTCTGAGTATTTCTAACTCTCCAGAGTAAGTCCGAGTGTAAGCGTGACTAACTGATCTATTTTGTAATCAGTAGAATGAGAGGAAAGCAATTTTGAAACTGATTTCAAACCGTACTTATCACAGAATCTATGCACGGTCTAAATTAGGACGATGAAACTTGTGCTCTGTAAAATGTTTTCGGTCATCCCTCATCTAGCACGTTCCAAGTTTTCAACATCTGCGACAATATGACAAGACACAATATTGCAAAATGACGGAATTAACCCCAAAAACGAAAACAGTTTATCCGGTTTTTGTAAACACTTTGGAATCCTAGAAAAAATCTAAGGAACACTACCTACGGTGAATATTTTGCTTTGCCTTCAAGATTTTATTAAAATTTGTTTGGATCCCGAATAATTTCGCAAAAATTCTTTGCGTATTAACACTGACTGGGACTATTAGAAGTATCCATTATTCGTCACTCGTACGTGTTTACCTATTACTTAAAAATACTTGTCACGGGCACCGAAAAATTAATTGCGATTAACCTTCGATGCACATTCCATATACAACATAAAATGCATACGCCATTTGAAAACCAGAGCACCTGTTCAATGTTGACAGCGTTAGTGAACCCTCTAATAATCCTATGATATATATAAACAGTAGCAACTATTCAAAGGCTTACAAAAGGTTTCCTAATTGGTGGCGGGAAAATTCAAATTCCTTTGAAATTCACGGCTATGGTACGTCAACCGCTGTTGATTACACAGTCATTAGATTCATTGAATTTAGTCCTAAAACAAATTGTGTGTGCTCAATTCTCCCTTGTCTTGTTAGTCGTCACCTGAGCTCGACAACATGTACGAAGAGCAACGAGGCATCAGATATTTTTAACCAGCCATTGTTACCCAGCTCCGTAAGTTTGAGCTTTGTTAACAATGAAAACCAACTTAAGCGTTACAACTGGTTTGACCGTCAAATGGATGTGACACGCATTGTAGTAAGAGGAAAGCAGACTTATTTACACATTTGTTGTCAAGTCATCCAGTCAGTTCTTCCCCATTATTAACTGATCCATTGGCTACCTCATTCTTGTTTGTTTGTAATGACTAAATTTGACAATCTAAAATTATGTTTGCATCCTCAGTCTCCCTAATAACTTTAACCAAACTGGTTTGAAAATGAAAGGACAAAAACATTTACTTTCTTTTAAAACCTGTTTCTGTCTGCATGCAATGGTATCTTTTCACCCCATGATTTCCCCTTGCATCAGCATAGCGGAAATATAGGACAAGTTTCATTTAATTTCAACACGTCAAATGCGAAGGATTTCACCATTCGAGTTGTTTGAAAATGTCGCTTCCATCCACGCCTGAACGGAGTGTACGCATAAGTTGATTTACTGCTCTTCGTGCCTCCTAGGCCGGAATGACTTCCGAATCTAATGGGGTCCATTCCTTAGATGGCACGGGTAACATAGTTTAGCCAAATGCAACGCTACCTCATCCAGATGACTAACGTGGATTCACTGCTAGATGAATCTTGTGATTTGTAGATTAAGTGAAACTCGCCGGAAGTTTAGCTTGCGGCGAACACAGGTGCTTCTGTTAGAAGAAAAGTTAAAATAACTATTTGGACTAATGAGTCTGTAGTTACCTTATTCAAGAATGATTTACCAGGGCTTGTCTGAAAGCCAATTCCTAAAAATAATAAAGGGCGTCTGGTGGCATAAACAAGTCAGCGCACACACACATAAATTGTCACTAATCAACCCAACTGATTAAGTGGTTTTTCACTGTTGACCCATCTATTTATCGCACCGTTGTCGTTAGCCAAATCCAGAATCATGGTGGCCCGGAGCCGATCCCACGGACACCTCGATAAGTTAATGCGTTTGCGCCAGTCTGAGTTGATTCAATCACATACCAGTGAGTAGGAGTTAGAGCGATATCAAAGCATTTCATTCACAAAAAATATTTCGAAGTCAATGTCGAACTTCACCCACGCTCATTATTTGGTAGAAGGGTGTCTCTTGGTTACTAGCACAAACAAAATGTAGTTTGATTTAATGAAAATTTAGTGGTCACGCACTGCAATAAATGTCAGTACGCGACTCATTTTCAGTCACGGTTTTTTGATACTTCGTTCTGCAGCTGGCCAAGGTCGTTGAACTGGTAACTAATGGCCATGCTGCACTCTCTCCAAAGGAGTTCACTGAAGAAACTGAGATCACCAGAATACAACACAAGTAGCGCACCATTTGACTGGCTGCACTGCAATTCTGTCATCATTATTTCTTCGTATCCTTGTCGGATATTTAGTTCGATTATGGTCGCCGTTCGCCGCTACAGTCGATCGGAATTATTGTTGTTTAAAAACCGTATTGTTTCTCAACATGGACTGGGACAACGCACCGCTGCACCTGAAAGATCTTATCCATCTAAAAGAGGCGCTCGTGCTGGCTGGCAGGCAACTTTCAAATGCATCCCTCCAGCTAAGATGTCCATTCCAGCATTGTTGAGTACCTGTTTACGAGAATGGGCGGTCTATTCCTCACACTTTACTCACCGATCCGGGTTCAAACTTGTTTCATCTGCATATAAGAATCATGGCTGCACCCGGATATCGCTGATTCACTCGTGTCGATAGATAGCTTTAGGCTCCATCGACCGAACAGAGTTTCGGACAAGAAGACCGGGGGCGCTGTGGAAATATACAATCTTTGGAAATTAGGCAACGAGGGAGACGACTCATGATTTGCTAATGAGAAAAGGTCGAGTCAGCATTCAGTGGAGAGTCAAGAACATCATTTTAACAGGATAATGATGATTCTTCGGGAGAAAATTGAAGTTGCTCTTTGCCTATAGTTTGGATAAGGGTGATAAGGCGGATAAGATCCTGGCATTTGGAGCTAAAGGTCGAGAGTTCGAATCCTTCTACCGCCGGTCAACTTCCATAATTGACAACATCCTGTTGGCTGCCCCCCTTGTAAATGTTCCACAGTATTTTCTTATTGTTAAATGAAGTAAAAGCAGACAGAATAGTACTGCACGTCAGTAGGTCTCTAAAGCCTAGCTGTTGGACAAACAGCACAACAACACTACAGATATTAACTTTCAACAAAGCCTTTATAAGTTGATCGGTTACCTTTTCATTTTTCACATAAGGGTATCACTTGTCTAGACGAGTATAAGATGAAGCCATTGGTACTGAATTCGGGATCAGCTATGTCAGGAAAAACAAATGAGACGTTTCTAAATGACCGATTTTCAGTAGTCGATACAAAATCGATGCTTCTATGCAAAACCTGGGAAGAAATCGCTATTCCCCCGACAGATTAATGCACGTGAGTTGCACCGGGTGCGTGGACTCGCAGTGGAACTAAAATTCTGACTAATTAAAAATCCATCAGGTCTTCAGAATGTTCATGTACTTAAGTCCAGTTAAAGAAAACATTATCATTCTCATTAAAAATGTTGTGAAATAATTCACGAAAGCTGAAAGCCACTATAACTGATATGTTTCGGTTTAATAATTGCTAGGATTTTATGCTGATATATTCCTGCTTCGTATGCGGTCACTTTTATATTAGTCAGCGAGGTGGAAATATCGGATCAGCAACGCTGAATTCAATCACTAAGGAACTTACCAAATGTGAACATAAACGTTTTAAACATGAAAACACAAAAACGTGCACTTTACATTTTTCTTTCCACGGTAGGTCACCAATGAAAGGATGGTCAAATTGCACCATCTGCGACATGGCGCGGAAAGGGAAAACTCACAGTCATATCCATCAGAGATGACCCGGAATAATGAATAAGAATTCCACAGTTTAGGTCCACGTGAAAATACGAATGTCGGCTGATTTAAGACACCGAGTCCAATGCTCCAGTCAGTTTTGTGTCCATAACTTAAATTTATTCTTGCTCAGCAATTTGTTTTACCTGACGCCTCCTGTGAGTGTTCCCCATTTTTCTCGTTCACTTTGGTTTTGATTAGATGAGAATGTGCTAGATGACAAGGCAAGCGATAGACTTCCTGGACGTGGGTTAGCTTCAAAAGAAATGAGATGCACACTTTTCCATGAAATGCCGGACCACTGCGAGGATGGCTGACGGAAAAATCTAAATGTGCCTATAAAAGTGGGGACCTTGATGGCATGAACGGGACAGTAAAAAATCTAGTCAACGAGTTCCTTCAACCAGAAATATTCGGCTCATAGTATCCAGCAAAATTCCGCGGAGGGTAAAATGAACAAACACGGATGAATTAAAGCATTTGGATGCATGGAAAAATTTGGATATAATGCAAAAATCAATTTCTCGGGAACTACCAATACCCATTATTTACTCTTACTTCGACCGTAATGATACTATGCTTAAAAAGTATTTTGTAAAGACTCACAGTACAGCGGGTATTTTATTGCGTCTTTCATTTTTCGGCATTTTAGTGCATCTAATTGGTCTACCGTTGAAGCCGGACGGGACAAACCAACAATTATTCGCTAGACATGGCATGAATTTCATTCAAGAATATTTCGAGTCTGCCGATTTTTGAAACTCGGAAAATTTTATCAAATTTGCATCTTGCAATTATGCTCACCAAATATTCAAAGCCACTGGAATCTTTTCTTGTACAATGGTTTCATGAAAACCATTCAGAATTTCCACGCAGTGTAGAAACTGTTACCAGCTCCGTTTTACTGTTACTTCTTCATTGCGCAACTAATTCGTCAGCCATGATTTTTCTTCGTAAAAAACTGATACATTCTATTTATAACGAGAGATATTTTGTCACAACTGAAAACTGTGCCTAAAAAGTGAAACATCGGTAATTGGGCCGTTTCTCATTAACACAATTGACTTTCCAATAAGAACGGTACTGACGCCGCTGGTTGGAAGATTCTTTCGTTTCCTTATTGTTTCCTCAAACAACAACCGTGCTTCTCCAGAGAAAAATTGATTAAGCTGCTCCAAGTCATATTTCATTAAAAGGGAGAAGGAAACAATGCCATCATAGAAAGAGGTTCCCTGTCCTCGAATCTACAAATGCAAACAAAATTGGCTTTGTAACGCGCGTCCTGCATGCAACCATACTTGTTTTTTTGTGTAAGTTTGAATACTGGCTGGTACGATTTATGCATATGCTGATTTTCCGTTTCACTGATTTTCATATCAGTCAACCAACATGCTAGGAGATTGTTGCCCCGATGTATAGTACAGTTGACCTGTGATTTCAGCTGCATTGCTCTCTGCTGGTGAGATTACGTTGACTGTTCTCAAATTTTTCCTTAGAAGTATAGAGTTAAGCCAAATCGGGATGGTCTAACACGACTTCCTCATCGACATATGCACTCAACTAACCATTTAGATAGTAACTTACTGTCTGTGGCCCTGTTCTTCGTTTACGGGAGAATTTTCTTCGCCTAGAGTCATGTAAAGGCTTGGACAAAAGAAATATTGTCCCATTATTTTACAAGGTTGATTAACTATTCATATTTTCAAGTGAACTACCGAGGAAGTCAGATTCGTAGAAATTTCCGGTGATATTCAAAACTTAAGTCTCATGGAATTGCCTAATTTTGATGATTGGATGAAATTCTTTGCACATGCAGATTAAAATGAGTGGCGGTTCACGGATCATAGTTGCTGAAAAGGGGTTCAAAATTGATTATGCATCGACTGCTGTGCGCCAGCGGCCCGTGACTCTGCAAATCAGTGACGGTTAAATGCTATATCATCATGTGGTGAAGTTCAACAAACCGTTGAGAGCCTGCTCGAAAGCGTAATGGCTAAGGCATTCGACTCAATAACTCGTCCCGTGTTCCCATCCCAGTTCGGGAGCAGTGGATATGCACTGTTAATGATTCCTAACAAGAATGAAACAGTTGTACACTGTTTCCATGGTTTTTTTAATGGTCAGTTCAGTTGAATGATGGTATCACGTGGTGAATTATTTCATGAACTTTTGTAACACTCATCCTGTGTTTGGGCATTTTAACCTCACCATTTCACGGTCTCTCCGCTCTGGTGTCGTCAGTGGTTACCTGCACATTTGCCAATCGGTCACTGGAAGCTAATGCACCCGAAACTTCGTAATCTGTTGGATTGGCCAAAGTTCGCTTATACGCCGATCAACCTCCTCTTTCGTGAGGAACAATGGGGCTCTGGAGATCAGGCTAACTTACGGGCCGTCAGGAAATTAAAAGTACAGAGTTTTATTTTATTTTATCTTCATGATTTCTTCACGCACAACGAAGAAATTTCACCTCCATTCAAGAAAATATGATGCATTCTCTCAAAGCAGTGCTGTCGAAAGCAGCAATAACCAAATGGCGTTTCTCCTATTAGGCCTGACCTTTTTCAGAGCAATTTCCAAATCAGACAACTCAGATGGCGGGATGCATTCTTAAGACATTTGATTTAAAACTGACTTGACCAAAGTTACTTGCAGTAATCAAAGCATTAGTTAGTTATTAAACCTACCAGCAACGGTGCATTTCTGAGAAATGTGCATTTACTTAAAGGGTACCATAAGGTGTATAGTTTTTTATCCGACTCACTCTGTAAGTTATTCAAGCCCTCATCTGAGTCTAATCGTTGAGCATTGGTTAAAACCCTTAATTTGCTGGCCTTGATTAACATGTCTTCAGCCATGACCCACAATCCTTGATTCGTGGATTTCACTGTGAGCTGGCAAGATCTAAGTTACAGAGGCCCATGAATGCAAACGTTTTGTTTTACAGAGAATGGTATTAAAACGCTTAGTAAAAAAATGAGAAAATGTGAAGTTCTTATGCTGTGAAAGCAATTTTTATAATGCTGTCAAATTCTACATTAGGAATGAATTGACAAAAATTCAAACAATGCCTTTGTATGATTTGACCAGTCGGCAGATCCTGCGTAGTCCCGTTGACCCTGTCCATATTGTCGGATGCTTTCCATAGCAAACTCGGAACAGTGTACATTGCTGCAATCTATCGTGGTGTTACAAGGAAGTCCACGGTTTAACATTTATGGACTAAGCGGTCGAATTTTTTAACAAGGGATTGTTTGCAGGCAAATGAAAACACAAAAGGTGTGATAACGAGTGCTGACAAAAATCGAGACAAGGGCAGCCTTATGAAATAAGGCTCGGTTTAAGGGTAATTTAATGTTGACAGTCCAAAATAAAACTAGCCCAATAATTATCACTTATCTTTTCATACTCCGATAATAGAAACAATTATGATGGGGACCGCCACATCTCATTCTTAAAAATACGGCGGCCGTAGGATATACCGATAGCTTCTAATCTGGCTTGCACTTCTCCCGCCCTTCCATCAGGTTTCGCGAAATTATTCTCTTTAAAATGTGCAATTTACGCCATTCGTTGATTTTCGAACAATCAGATGCACGTGGATGTGATTTACTTTCAGTGACCAGTACGAGGTCGAGGCTAAAATGTTGTGCGTTGCGGCCAACAGATGATGATTTAGATTAAAGCTTGATGGAAAACGGGGTAGCTGGGAATGTTCAGATGGAAATATTGCTGACCGATGAGGTGTAACATCTACATCGCAGTTTATTCACGACAGCGGCTTTTCGGCTAGCAATTTACAATTCAGCTGCGGCATTTCTGAGAGAAATAATTGTGATAAATTGCGGTTTAAGCACATCTAAAACTGTGACATATGACATTTTGGATATACGGAACTCTTCGTCCTGCAGTTCCAGTCAGACCATATCAATCTCACTTAAACTGGGATGACTGGAGGATACGAATCACTCCAAGTAGGACCCTTTATTCATCAGAACAACTGAAAAATTGCATGTCAACAACCAAGACAAAGAAAGAAAAGAAAAAAACGGCCTCGGTCGGAATTCCGTACAGATCGGGTACTTCGGAAGCAATAAGAAAGGACCTCAGTGACTTTGATATTCACACTTTCTTTCGGATGGACAATAATTTAAAGCGCCACTTACCAAAGGCTGAAGACCAAGTCGGTGTGCAAGAACAAAACAACTGCATCTACAAATTCAGTTGCAAGGAATGCCCAGCAGAATACATTGGACAAGCCAGCATACAACTGACGACACGTATAACAGAACACAGGAAAGAAAAGTGCAGACTTTCGGATAAGGCGACCTTATCAAAACTTGAGCGCGATTCAGCCATCGCTCTGTATGCCATAGCAGAGGGACATAACATAGATTATGGAAACACAAAAGTACTCCAACGTGGATTCAAAACCTGCAGTGAACGTAAATTTGCCGAGGCTCTGGCGCTAAGCCCCCACCCCATATGATTAATCGGGACGACGGAACAGAGATTTCGGAGATATGGACAGCTTTAACATCTTTGAGAAACAAACATTCCAAAGGTCACTACGCTAGTTGACTCCACTACCAAGGCGACGCATGACGTGAAGGACAAGTATTCTCTCACCCGACCCACAGTTCAAAGTGCACACATTCACAAACACAAACAACTAAACATCAGTTGGCATGTGAACGTTCCCTCAGCCATTTGATTGTAAAACGTGCCCTGAGAAAGACTACCCACGGTAGTCGACACGTAGGCGCATTACATCTTCCAACAACGCTGTGTTATTAACATTGTCATTCACAATTAGGAACGGGGTTTTTCTTAACGGCCAACTGAACTTCACCACTCGATATAACAGATGTATACCATTGCTTCTGCGTTGTTAAATGCTGCTGACGCAACGTGACGGACTCCCAAGATAGTTTATTTGTCTGTGGACAAACCAAGAATTTAATCGCTTTTCCATTGTAAAATTCTTTTTCCGCTAGAAGCCCAGAATTTTCAGCTGACTGACTGACTGACAAATTCACATTGAAGTTAGTAAGCTCGAGGATGAAAGACAATTTTTCAGACTCCTTTGCATGATTTTGTAGATTATCGCGCAAAACTTTCCGTGTCAGCTAAGAATGATGAATTCTTCCCCCACTCAGAACCTAACTATTCTTATGTGGTCCCGGTTTCTATTAGTTTTCATCATCTAAAACGAATGTATAGGCTGAATTGAGCTCCTGTTCCTGAAGCTCATATCTGTTCATCTCTTGAATTTCTGTAAACTTTATGCAATTGATCTAAGTTTCCAATAAAACTACCGTCTGTGGTTTTGCTACTCCTAAACTCTTTCAAATATCAAGGACGACTTTTATCAAATCATCCTGACTTTTATCAATTTGCTGCCCATTCTCTTATTTTCCTATATCCTATTTTACTGACCATGCCATCACGTATGGCCATGTAAGACTCACAGGTCTGTCAGATACCATTACATTGAAATTAACGAGTGCTCGATAGGTATCCCTCGGTGCCTTTACTTCATTAAGCTATTTCTGAGAATTACGGGAGTATGAGGAAAACTGACGCTCACTATCAAACTTTGGATGGGTTCCAATGATATTTTGTACATTGTAGTTCATTTATCACCGACAGTATCATCTTAGCCCGTTTGCTCAGCCACGTCGGCTTGCCGTAAAATAAAGTAAGAAATTTTGCCGAACAGGAAAAGTAGCAAAGCTTTACATTATAGACGCATTTCTGAATCAAGTAATCACTCCTGTTACAACTGCATTTGATGCTTGAACATGGCTTTTGATGGGCCACAGTTCATTTACCATGTCATATTAAAAGTAACATCCGCAAGTAGTTGTTTGCACCAACAATTTCGATGAACGACAAAATGTGACAGTGGCACTTTCAGTATTTACCACACTTTTTCATGTATTGTTTCGGAATTTTGCCAAAAGCATTCGGACATACCCTTCAACTGGCTTAGAAAAAGCTCGTTCGCATACATCTGAAACATGACCCATCAAAAGTGGACAGATTTTTCTAATTTCCCTGATTATCTGCACATTGCTTTACAGTCTGCGACCAGGTGTGAGCCTGATAGCTTCTGTAAAACAGTTACATTTCGCCCGAATTTCGAAAATTTTTATGTGAAACCAGCTAATCTCGAAATAATTCCGAAAACACACGGGAAACGTAATAGATTAGATTCTTCTGATTCTTCCAAACTTTGTAATGCTCTGTTATCCACTCGTGTTACCAATAATTAAGATGTTACACTACTTGTTTTTTATTCCACAAACAGATACATTTGACTTGAAATTAGACTTAGTAATTTAGCTACCTCCGACATACGTTTTACCTTTTGGAAATACTCTAAAACTGGCCACGGCCACAAACGTTTTTTTTACCCGTGTAAGATACTGAAAATTTTCGCAAAAACTGAAATGTTATATTTGCCATCCCAAAAATTGCAATCCGCTGGCTAGATCCTGTCCTATTATTTAATCAGCGACGCAGCTCACCAATTATCCAGCTTCTACGAAAGTCTGACATGTTTTTCATGCAGCTGCTAACGAACGTTAATCATAAGGAGTTCCTTGGAGATGAGCGAAATTACGGAAAATTTTAACCGGAATCGTTATCAGCGAGTAAACAGAAGAAAATATAAGCAAAATAATGAACTACAACATCCTATCACCCCTTCCATATTTTCATATTTGAATTACTTTTGCATTTTCTTTTGATCATCAAGAACTGGATGTTTTCGAGTGTTAATATAGTATTACCGGATCGTTTCGTTCTCTGTCTAGTTACTCCCGGACTGTCAGTGGTTAGGATGTAAATTTTTTGCGTTTTTGTTTCGATACACACCGGGCGTTGTTTACATCACGGACTTCAATATTTCTATCACACAAATTCTGTTCGTATAATTGAAACTCAAATAACGATCTGACCTCACCAGTTTTAATGATGTGGGTTTCCACCACAACTGTTTTGTGCTTTCACTTAGCACTTTGGCAGCCTGATTAATGAAATTCAACTCGCGTGAGCTTGTCCGAGTAGAAAATCATCATGAATTCGAAACTAAGGATAAATCCGCTACAATAAGACAACGAATAACTTGCAGAATAGCAATGTGAACAACTCAGAATTTTTACGTGATTCTTATATGGAACTTCAGGGCTGGTAACCATTCCAAGTTGAGCCTGCTACAGAAACCTATAGATTGCTAGAATTCCTTGAAATGCTGCCGAATGAAGTTATTCTAGCAACTTTGACTACGTGGATTTCATTTCTCATGCAAACTTTACATCCCACCTGCTACTTTACTAAATATTCAATAATTACAAACAGCTTGTCTGCAACATGGTTATTTTATATGGGTACTAAATTATCGAAGATTCATTCTGTGGGTTGGGTAATTCCTTTGTCGCTCAAAATCATTTCGGAAAACTGTTTAAACGGAAAATAATTCTCGACCGATAACTCAATTTTGCCGGTTACAAAAACGCCCGATAGCATGTTATGTTTGCTTTCTTCCTATCTTATAAGCGAATGGACTAGTAGTTCAAATTCTACACTTTGTTTCTTAGGACAGCTCATGGGAACGTGATCATACTCTTCTCAATTGGGCTGTAGAAATAAAGATATCGAAGTTCACAATCCAGAAATTGCTTTCAAAATTGATACCTTTTAATAGGTCTCAGAACTATTCCAACCATGCGTCTGTTGCTTGAACAGCATTGCAAACTCATGGTGCGTACCGACCATTTGTCAAATTTCTCTTTCTGAGTTTAGATGCATAACAACTGCAATATTACATATGTTTATTTATTTATATTGGGGTGAACAAAGCAAACGGGTGGCAACTCTACCCTGCCACTTCACCAAGAGCAGCCAATCAAAAACCAACTAAAGAATAGGTGACCCATTTAAGCGGACGACGGCAACCAGACGCATGATAAAATGTTATAGAAATGACGATGTCAGCTCCACTGGTGATGAAACGTTTGCAATCAAATTGGCCAAATAAGCGAACAATCCAAATCCATATATATATATATATATATACATATATACATATATATCGAATTTGTGGTATCAGGAGTGTGCATGGAAGCTGTTGGTCGAAGAGTGGACAGAAGAAGGACAACTGTGATTGGTTGATAATTGTTTGTCAGTTGGGGTGAGCGAACGTTAGGAAGGAGAGCAGAATGCCGAGGAATGTGCATATGTATATATAGAATCAGGAATTAGTATCTGGATGCGTGAGAAATATCAATTCGGAGTTTACAAGTATGTGGATGTTTGGACAAGAGAGCATTGGCTACGCATACCTGAAGAACAACAGTAACCGCGAACCCGGTCCTGTGCTCCCGAGCAAATTTTGTTCACGCATCTAGGTACTACTTGCTGCTTACAATATATATATATATAAAGTCTTCACCATGAAGCGTTGTGACACCTCCCGTGCCTGCATGACCCAAGAAATACACAGAATGGTTTATCTCAAGCTGAAGATCCAGTCGTCCCTAGAAGGTCGATGGGTAGAGGGCTGCCAAATAAGGTTTTGTGATGAGTTGAAATCTCTTTCGGAAAACTGAGTGGAACTTTGCCTCGTAAGTGTGCCTCCACTCAGCCGCTCCTCGCTGCCTTCAGAACAGGTGAATGATGCTATGGCAATAATACAGCGTTGTTGTTAGATGCAGTGCGCCAACATTTCGTTCGTCCTGGGTAGTTCTTCTCAAGGCAAGTTTTGATTGTAAATCTGCCAGCAACGCTGTGTTATTAACATCATATAATTCACAATTAAAACCAATACATGGCGCATCGATTTTTCGATACACTCTTTACGTCATTTGGTCCTGATAACCAAAGGATTTCATTGACATTCCTAATAGTTCTTCTGCTTATTGGCTGAACTCACTAGGAGTATTAGTCTGAAAACTTCAATGAGCTGTAAAAACAACGAATTCCATGCTGCATCAGTCGCTGTCCAGGAAAAACAGGACCTCGCTACCTATTGCATCTAGTAGGTTGGTAGTGGCAAACTTAAGCTTGTTCGGATTTCCTTGCTGGGTTAACCCCACACCCCATTACTTAGTGCATGGGACTTTTGCGTTAAATACTTCCTTCATGATATCCAAATAAAAATCTCTTCTGCGGTGTGGGCAGTCACAAGGAATCGACTTCTTGATTACCATTAGTATGTTTTCCGTAAGAGGCCCCTCTAATTTCCGCTGTTCTACTGTGGGGATCACCGTTGTTCCCACGAACTGTGACTGGAAGGATTTGTCTGATGGTAACAGTGAGAGAACGGGAGGAAATAGTTTGCAAGCATTACTCAATCGCTTATTTTACTGGGCTGCCGTCAATGTCCACAGGCTCAACCAACTGAGGCTAGAAGCCGCGCTAACTAAGACCGTTGAAATACTAAAAATAGATGCCTATATAGAATCTCATTTCCGTGATCACTTTTCATATTCCGGATAGGGCCGCATTCTCCGCCTTCAGTCATCGCGTGTCCGGTGGCGCGGTTTCGAGGTCAGCCTGTGTTCGGATTGCTATGAGCTTAAGAACGGAGCATGCACATGTGGACTAGAATCCAGTCAACAGTCGTTTGCGTTTTTGGTTGGACGTTTCTATAGTTGTCAATAGCACTCAGTGGAAAGGTCGTTGATTTTTCACCGTGTTTGTGTATGACCATGATGACCGCAGCTCTCCTAGGACGAAAGGTTAGTTCTAGCGGAAGTTACCTCAATTACTGTGAAATTTGTGTTCAACAAACTTTGCGGCGTTGGTGTTTTTAACGATCAACTTCCCTACTTGGCGGAGATGAAATGACACATCAGAAGCCGATTTTCTGTCCCCATCTATCTCAACAACAACGGACATCATTTTAACCCAGTTTGTTTTGAACACGGACTGTCACTGATGAACCAGAAGTTTTGTAATAAAACGCGACATCGGACCACTTGAACCCCGTTCGCCTTTACATCACTAGACTCAGATTGATCAACTTGCCATTGGTCACCGGTAGCGTGGATCAACGGAGCAATGTCGATCATTCCTGGCCCACACCCGTAGATTCAGGTGATGTTTTGGCCCGTGCTCGATTTTAGTTGCATCCAGTCTGTGATAACACCAACAAGAAAGCCACGAGCCCTGCATAGCTGATTCCAGATGGTAATAGCCGACTTCAGTTCCAGTCGCGGCTTTTAGTGCAACGAGAAAACTGGGAAAAAATCAAAGAAGCCTTGCACTCAGTGGCAAATGCAAAACGGTACTCCAACTCACGAAACCATCGGAACGATGGATATCCTCGATTTCAGTTGCTCTGTTCATTGCAGGCAGATACATCTGGAAACAACATTCAATGAGAAGTGTCAGTTACTAGGACTTCAGCTCCCCATAGTCCCACGAGGTGTTCGCGTATAGAAGTGGGCAAGGAAATGTGATAGGATGCAAAGAGCCGGAATTAGTGGTAATCTTCACCACTGATTAGGAATATTAGTCTCGTAAGGCCAGCGCAAGCGAGAGTAAAGGCTGCTTTTGTCCTAGGCGTCATGATATCTTAATGACTTAGATTTTCTTGTGGACCTCCGTCTCAAAAGAATGAATCACGCCATCAGACGTGTGTGTGTGTATTTAAGAGGTCACGCAGCTTTGATAGATACCCCATGATTGCATCTGCACTCCAAACATCTTGGTGCTTATGTTGATATGACATCTCTCACAGCGACGACCGTTTGCTTTCCACGAACATCTACGCCTCCATTCAAACAAATTACTGTTGAATGAGATCCAGTTAAGTTGCCCGGTCTCATTGCCTTCACTGAGAGCTGCACCAATGATAAAAAGACCAGGAGCCTTAAGTTCAATGTCCCATGAAATTACAAACTAAATTACATCGAAAGGCTGGATGTGGATGTCAGTTTAATGATAGAACTGAATTCGTGAATCCAAGTCTCCTGAATACAGTGCATACCGATGTCTGTTATCGGTGTTCGAGCTAATTACATCCTTTTTTCTGCAAGCATCAACGTTCTTACAGCAAACTTGGTTGATTTGAAACGTCATCGAGGACAATGGAGAGCTTCTTCCGGGAACATTAGTACTGATAATACCGCCTTATGTTCAGGACAAATGAGAAAACTGGGTTGGAAGGAAAATACCGTTGGTCATTCGGGAAGCAAACATTTTTCAGTGGTCGGTGATTGTTTCTCCCAGTAAAAGAGGTCTGCGTCACCTTGGTTGGATTATCGTTTATGTTGGCATTTGTTTACTTTGTGAGGCATTTTATTACTCGGTAGCTCAGTCCAGAATAGGTCTACTTATTTAAGGATACATCTCTAATTTTTGCACAATCAAGTGCGATTTGCAAGGCAGCAGAGTCACTGCAGACGAGTCAGGCAGATTTGTAACAAACAAGGTAGAAACTCGCACCTAACTGGAACCATGACCAGGGCCAGGAGTGGTACCCCATCGGACTAAACGTGGAGCTCATTAATCCGAAGAGTGAAAGCAGCGGCTTTAGACTATCTAAGGAACTGTGCGTACTTCCAAGATTGAGGTAGTTATAACATTTTGCTTTGTTACACACGACTAGAAAATGCGCTCTCGAAGACTGTCTATTCTGAAGCGAAGCTGTTGTAAATTCCAGAGGTCAGTTCAGTTGAAAACATCTGAAACGTTGTGGAGAGCCATTTCAAGTGAGATCTGAGTAATTATTGCCTGAGTCTGCAAGAAAGAGGATGCTGGGTCAAGCGGAATGGGGGGAGCATTCCTTGAAACTATTTGTTGCAAAACAGTAACACCGTCCTTTACCGATCATCTATGGGGAAGTTTTATGTGGCGTTTCTAGAAGTTTCTGTTTCACACTGTTGATGCGGAAAACAAAGGAAACTGCTAACAGTTGTTCCAAAGGGAAACCTCTAAGCTGGTCTATTGGGGACAACCAAATATTGACTCATTAGATTTTACTTCCGTGAATTCGAATTTCACAAGAAGCACGCCGGTTATTGCGGTGACTGGTGAGAAGTCAATGCGGTCCCTAATAAGCTGAACTCCAGTTGGAAAACTAATGGATGTTTGCTGTATTAACCAGACAGACGGATCAACACACAACACTGAAGTAGGAAACGTCAGCACCAAGCGAAACACAGAAGCACAAGAACACAACGTCTGCGGTCTGGCAAGACACTAACACACACTGAGGTTGGAGACACAGTGATTCGGGCTTCAGCCTTCAAGCCTCGTATTCACCGAACGAAATGGAAGGAACCAGATACTCCCTTGAATGAGCAGTCAAACAGAAAGAGACGAATTCGAACGGCTAGCCCAAGCCGCTAGCGAGAGAGAGAGAGAAGATGAACACCGGACACGGTCTTGCGTTTATTGTTGGCCCTCCAATAAAAGCCACGAGTCAAGTGAGCTCTATCGTTTATATCCTTTTGTGAGGTGGCATTGTCCGATAAGTAAGGCAGCCAATCACAGAGCGAGGTTTGATGAAAATTCTGTTGGTCACACAATCTCAGCTGCGCAATATTTGAAATAATGCCAATTTCAAAATACCACGAAAAGCATAGGTCTTTGTCAAAAATAACGGAACAATTAAAATCTGCGACACCGAAAACACAAGTTTGGTCACCATTTATGACAATACTCATGAAAGTTGAGGATCAGAATGATGGAACTTTAGATTTGGTAAACAAGGTTAGCCGGGGAAGAAGTAAACAGGAGTTCATTATTTTGTGGTCTCATATCAAACAGGCTTGACAGCGCTTTGCCTCGTTAGATGCGTTTAATATGGTTACTCCATTGACTAAGTGTACTTTCTTGAAAAAAGAATTAAACTTGACTTCGCGATTATTATTGTCATCGTTACGAATACTATAATTGCGTTTATAATTGCAATTGCAAATATTTACATTTTTTGCCATTACTGTCGGTGTTAGGCAACCGTATTAAAAATATGGGAGACTAGAAAGAACGTTTTTGGATTTTGGCATTAATAACCTCACGGTCAAGAAGAATACGCTTTTCCACGTGAATTTAGTGCCACTATTTTCCTAGGCTCATTGTTGGTTCACTAAAGAACTGTGACGCTGTTGCACTTTAGTATCACTTTAGTTCAATTGGGTCATATAAGGAGTTCTGATTTCGATACGTTGCATTGTATGGCATCTTATGATAAAAACACTGACATTAAAACCTCACAGGCTTCAGTTGACTGAACAGCTGTTTCTGTTGCCCTTCTGTTTCAAGGGAGGTTGGTTTCTCTTAGATAATTGAGTAAAATAATCGCTGAGATACACTGACAAAAAACTATGATGAGCATATTCAGTTGACCTGAGACTGAGATTGCACGACTACAACATAAGCTTCCATAGGTTGCGATTACTTTGTTGTTCTCTTCGTCCACCCCCACAATGCAGCGGTTGCAGTGGGTTATTTGCAGTAGGTCGATGAACCCAGATTGATTCAGATAATAAAAGACTAGTCAAAACAAATCGTCATTCCACTAACTTTCTAAGAATTAAAGCCTTCACTAATCTATCGTTTGTTTACAAAAAAGTAATTTCATCAATATCCGGCCATGACCACTTCAAATATGCTTTAGTTCCACCGCAGTAACTGGATTAGCGGTGACCATCGTAGTGACGATCTTTATCCTTTGTCTACTTTTCGCAATTAAGTATACATAAGATGTAGTGGCTGGGACCTTACGAAATTAATGGGAACAGTTGCTACGCACTAGTTGTTTGGGCCAACAAAAGGAAACAACAAGTATGCGAAGTTTATGATGCACATTACATCGAGCTATTCTCTAAATTTGACTAAGTTACGTGATTCCATCTTCGTACTAATTCTGTGGTCAAGCCGTAGTATTCTTTAAAGGTCGGTATACAAATTCTGAGTAGCGAGTGATCGAAATTCACTTCTTAGTTGAAACGGATCGAAAATACAGCACCTCCACCTGTAGTTATCGAATTTCCTACAACTTACTCGTCTTGTGCAAACTCCCAAGCTACGGAGCACTGGACTGGACTGCGTCCGTCCACCAACGAATGCGACGCACAGTTGTGCCAGTTTTCGGAGAGAACAAGTGGCCAATCATAGCTTGGAAACTGCTCTGATCAGTTGGCCAATGAAGAGCATCGCAAGTGAATGAAACTAAACACAGCTGCTTCTGAAATTGAACTAATAGTTTCCCTATTTCAATTTATTAGCGATTATTTTAATGCGATTTTTCCTAAAGTTAACTTAAAATACTACGCTGACAAACACGGTCGGTATTTAGGAGCTATTTACCCTATGGTTATATAAAGTTTCTTTTGACTCAGATTTTTATTACCATTTGACATCTGATGGAAATCTGCCGAATAAGGCTTGAGTAATTTTTTGCACTTATGTTCACAATTTATCCCGCTGAATACTAAATTTCCTAACTGGATTTCTAGTCTATTTGAACTTGGTCCGTCTGACTTGTTCTTGAAGCCAACTATGATTGGCCTTGGTATCCCATCCATTTAGTCGCAATATGAACATCATTTTAGTATTGGACTTGATGTTCATTTGATATACGATTTCGTGCCCATTGAGTTTGGGATCCCAAACTTTACATATCGGCATTTGTGTTTTTCCGATGGGATTTCGTTACAAACTCAGGTTTCTTCTTGTCATTCAGTTGTTTCAACAGTCTTGTAAACCAGACATGATCGTGCATTTTATTCTGAGATTCACTGGACTTTCTTATGCCTAAGTAAAAATGAACTCGACTCCAAACTCTTAGGGCGATGACTATTTGAAAAGCGGTAATCCCGCTCTGTGTTTGGCTCAGTTTCATCAGCACTTTGTCATGGTCCCATGCATGCTCCGTCGTTGTTTGTGGTTAAATGGCTACAGCTAACTTTTAAATTACTAAAACGAAATAGTGAGTACGTAAGTGACCAATTTAAACAAAGAACGTACTCGGTGCAATTTCCAACCCGGAAAGCCCATCTGGGATATTGAATTAAAAAAATAAACCGATTATTATATAAGGTACCTTCAAGTCTAACTGATCGCGTGGAGTGCTGCTGCTTGAAGCTTAATTTTGACAAGAATATCTGAGTTTACCTGCTTCTTTCGAGGTAGAAAATACGTCAAAATTCCCAACAAAGTGTTTTAAATCTGTGCCTCATCAGAGAACAATATGATTTTCTGGCTAAAAACTAACAGCAAATTTAGGACATATTTAAGAACTTAGCTGGAAACTAGTGAACCACAAGTACCATAACAATAGACAGAACATCAACGGACAAAACGCCGTCACAATTTCAACTGACTGCGAGCTTTCCATTTGGAATTTCACACCAACGCTCTGTGCTGTTGATCATCAGCGTAATGTAACACATTAATAACTGAACATTATCTCCAATAGAAGCAAATCTGCATCCGTTAAAATTACAAATGCTTGTCTGCACTATGCGCCGCTCTCAACAAACTATTACATCGGTTTATTAGAATATTTGGTCAGTGAAAACCTAAAATTTGTACTGTGGTAGATCTGAAATGAATCTCATGTAGTTCATAGGACTCAAACTGAAAGATGTTCGCTGATTGGTAACCAAACGGTAATCAACTATGGTTTTCGTTACCAATATAATTAAATCTCATTGAGAAAGTGAACGACTGGAAAAAGCATATCCGCCCAACTAGAAATCACTGCCATTATTTTTTGAATTGCAATGCTGTTTCATAGACTGGCGGACTAAATTTACCAAGAGACAAGAAGCTGGAAGTTGAAAACATTCTTCAAGAGTTTGTTGCCTTTCATAAAGATGAGCAAATGGGTCCAAATCAAGGTGGTGGCTTGTTCGTAAATCCGTCGGCTGCTGCCCGCATATCCGGTTTTCGCTCAGCTTGCATTGTGACTGCGATTACGACAAAGGTACCCACAGCCAAAATAAAGGGAATTAACAAAAGAGCCACCTGGGAAAGTTTGCTGATTACAACCACTGAATAGGTTCGCGGCACCACTTCAATATCAATTATACCTGCCCAATCGGACAATACAGCGCCATTTATTGTTCTCGCATCTCCATGAATGCAAATCAAATGATTTAGACGAAGTTCTTCTGCTGTCGGATTAGCTACTGCTTCTGCAACAATTAAATTTTGGGCAGGGTCCAATCGGTATCGCCCCCGTGTGCTTTCAAACAACCTGACCACATTAACGGGGTACAGAAAATTCATTAGGAATAATGAAGGTGAGCCGTAAGCTTTGATCGTTTCAGACATGAATGCTGTAGTGGTCAGATTAGCTAGATCTTCCACATCCGAAGGCGCGTAAAACCAACTGATGGTACCCACCACGGCTCCACGAATTGGACAAGAGACAATCAGATGTTCACCTTCATGCACCCTGAGCTGAACACGCTTCGGAAGTTTGTAAACTATTGGGTGACCACTGAAATGCGATAAACGGGCAATAATAGTGAATTTTATATCCATTATTAAATATATATATATATAAAGATGTAAAAATATGTTATAAAGTGTTGCAAACAAGCGTGGTGACAGTTCAAAACGTGTTGCTTTAACAGAGAACAGTTTAGACCTACTGGTTTGCAATCACCACGCCCGACCTTGAGTCATCCTATAAATGCCTACTGGTGAAATATCATTTCCACTCATCTGACACCAGTCTTTATGGGAAGCAGCACATAACTGAAATACTAGGACTTAGTAACTAAGCTATTAGGTGAATGGGTCTACCACAAAGACTGTGTTGTCACATTTACTGTGTATCCTTCCCGTTTTTTCGCTGCTGTGGAGAGTTCTTGTACTTCTGAGACATGTGGGACTATTGTGAATCTAAGACTAATGGAAACCTAAGGTATATATATATATATATTCGTATTTCCACCAAAAGGCAGAGGTGCCTACATCTGGGCGCGTCCCCTGGGTTGCGGATAAGGGAATTGCCACCATCCAGGGGGTTAACCGTGAATACATTAGGCTCAAGCCCACCGAATAAGCGGCCACGGACGTGCAACGGCAGTGTAGAGGGCGTGGTGGGTTTTCGCCTGGCAGCTAATCCCCCTGGAAATGCCAAAAACGCCAGCTGGTGACACTGCGACTTGGCCAGTGTGGCCCGCCATCCAAGTAGAGACATGCCCCGTGTCGTGTTCCACTGACCCGCAAGTTTTTCCAGAAGAGGCTTATAAACCGATCAGCTGGCAACCGGCTAGTCTGGAATGATTCTGCTGCTCTACAGAAAGCGCCTGGCTAGGCAAGGACTAAAGTTGCATCCTCGAATATATAGGACTACTCTGAACTAGGTGACCGAGTAGTGCAACAGTACACAATGCATTCAACCATGAATAGAACCGATCTTCCTACGAACGTTTCTGGCTCTTCTCTCGATTGCAAAATCGACCTTTCACCATACACGACTGTTTGTCCATCTACATATTCGTGTTATTCCTCCTCTTCACATTCCACTTTGCTACAGTCTTCGGGAACTGCAGCCGGCCATGGTAGAGTTAATGTCATTAGATTAAGTCCCATGGTTGTTCTCTCCCATTTTCCCTCAGGTGGCATCCAAATCTCAGCAAATCCACTCCCGCCGGCTAATGCGCTTCTTCGACCTTGATGTCCCTTCAAATCAGTCACCGCCAGTGCGCGAACACCGATCCATGTAGGTCAACAGGCGTGTTTAGCCTGGACACTAGTGACCTCAGCCATCGACGTATGCTGTATCCAAGAGACTCGCACACAAGACCCCAGTTGTGTTATATGGCTGACATCCTCATCTAGTTCTTCCGTGAAGTTTCATCTACGTCTTTCTGAGACTAAGACTGCCGTTTCTAGTGTCGCTGGCGTTGGTGTGGCTCTCAGTGAAATGGCTGACTGCACTAACTCATTGGATCCCGGCCGGCTATGTGCAGTGAGGCTTAAAGGTTCGTACAAAGTCGATCTGATAGACACAAATTATTTGTTGCCCCAGGGTATGCGCCAACAGATTACAGCCCAGGTGCAGTCAGGGATACCATTAAAAGTTTGCAAGGGATATCTCGAAACGGGAATAAAACAATTTTACTAGAAGTGGATCAAAATAAGAAATGCTTCTCTTTATTTTCACAAGTCAATCTACATCGCAATCCAAAACTCGGTAAGTTGCGCCCTAGGACAGTTTTCATCTTCACTCGAATATTTTGCACTGAAATGCACAGGGACCCAGTTTAGTCCCCTATAAGCTCATGAATCACTCAGGAATTCGATGGAGTAGCATCCTTTAAACTGGACGATGATCAGTTTTGTGGATCAGTGTTACGCAGTATCATGATTCCTTCCGATGACAAGAAAAATTCCATGAATTTTATCTTTCTATCGGGCATTTTGTTTCACCATATAGTTTTCCGCCCTCTTCACTCCTTCTGACGCGGTCCCATTCATGGAATTGGCAATAAACAGGGTCGGAGTAAGTACTACCTTTTAACTGGCTCGGACGGAGTGAACGTTTTTTGTTTATCCCTGGGCGCATAAAGTATGGTCATATCTTCGGTGCGAAAAAGTCACTTGAAGTTTAGCTGAGTGCACACCATCGCATCACTTCAAGGTAGACTCACTGTCTGAAGTCAATTTCTATATCCAAAAATACATTTCTCCCTAATGGGCCTTGCCTACACCGGAGTTAAGCTAGAACAGAAATAATTTCTCAAGATTTGGACCGCTATTAACGATTTTAAAATCGTTTCCGATAATTTCTTCTAAGTTTCCGCATGTTATGGAAGCTGAATGATATTCTTTCTAATCAACTTCTAACTCAGATTGCCGCCCGAAGTGAACTTTGACTAGATGGCACTCAAGAAAAGTGTCACACAACAACTTTATACAAACCAAAACAGTAGCACTTTCGATGCCAAAAAGTGAAACCTTCAGCACCAGGTGCAGAGCTTAAAAAACAAACTTGATGATTGCCTGGAAAAGAAACTGCGAAGCCCGCCAAGCCTCAACGAACTCACCCATAGAACAAAACTGGGAGATAAAACGAACTGATCCTCAAAACTCAGGCTATTTACCGCATACGTAAGCACTTCTTGCATTCTAAACCCTTGAATCCATTTTGCTTTGTACAATTCTTTTGCATGTTGACTGGTACGCAATGATAATCAATCCCTAAAAACTCCAAACGTCATCTTTTCTGGCAGAATTGCTGAGCTTACAGCTAATTAGCTAAATTACACTTTGACATACAAAAATTGAATCATAGTTCTTCCTAGAAGTGATGAACAAAACCCAAAGATTGAAATGCCGGAGCAATGACTTAATCAGCATTGACGATCAATACTGCTGCAGCAGACTCATGCTTGGGCTGACAATGCAACTCCTATCATTTTTATGTGCAACATACATTTCCAGAAAAGAAACGTCAATCTCCGTTTTACCTATTGAAAGTCGGTGTTTTAAGGTGACCCGAAACATTTGTAAAACGTTTGTTGCTTTCCCCGTGTAGTCCGCTTGATTTGTTTACTTAATAATTACAAAGTCTAGAAATATGACTGCATGTAGTGATCAGTCTGATTTTCGTTTTTAAGCCATCCTTTACCCAAGGTAGGCCTAATCACGGTTGTTTCATTATACTTTCTGCTAGTTTTCTGGAGGTGAAATCAAATCTGTGGAATTCAAGGAATGAAGACCGTTTAATTGTCAAGTTTGTTGTACTATATGCAAATGAAAAGCTTACCTTTTTCCTGTCGGACACATCCGGACGCACTCGCGCAACATGATTTCATTGGGACGTACTATAATGGGTTTCGGACCAAATTGTCGTAAAGCATCGCGTATAAGATGTGAACGGCAAGGAAGACCATTTTTATGTGCTCGTAGTAGTGCATCAATTTTTAGAGCTAGTTCATGTGGCCGCACTGGATGGAAAGAGTCAAGCAAAAATACTCGACAAATTCCCACTCGCATCTGGAATCCATCTCCTCCAGGTTCCGATGAACGAGGGAGCTGACCTTCTGGAGTGCACGGGGAACATTCAGTCCAGTCAGACCATACGGTGCGCATTTCCAGATTATGTTTTAGCAAATACTTCGAGGTCAGAGGATTTAAAGATGAATGCGATAACTCATATGCTGAAACAATGTCATCAGACATAGTCTGATTATCAGTAGTCTGATTTCGCAACCTTTCCAGCACATGTTGATCATACTCAGTTGGCTGGGGCATATATCGAAACGGCTCATCATGCCCCGATACAATTGTAACCACCCATTCACGAATTTTCCGACCCTCATAATAGCAGTAGTATATTCCTGTGTCCTCCGTAAGAGTTTTTTTGATGATAATGTGATCTTTATTAAACTGAATGCGTCCTTTTCCAAATTTGCCGTGTGAACTTGTTATTACATAACCAGGTTCAGAAGGCTTGGCTACAAAGATATATAAACGAGGAGATTCAGCGAGAATATCGGCCGTGGTTCCCTTAGCATTCGCACTTTCCTGGGTGTATAGATCGGTTGCAAATCTACCTCGTTCGCGATCGGCATCTACATGCATCCTTGAAAATAACACCGGAAGCAGCTCTTCTGGCATTCCTCTCCGTCTAGGCCACACTCTTTCAGCTAAACTATAAAGGAAAGGAGAACGAAAGATTAACTATCCGCATTTGTAATCAACAAAATGTGTTTTCGGAACTAATACTCACAAAATATTATCCGACTTGCAGAAACTCGATGCTAATTGACTCATTATGAAGTGCCAAACCTCGGGCATTGGCTGGAAATTTTGAAAGTTTACACCTGGACAAATAGGGAGTTAGTGCCCTCTCTAAAACAAATCTTTGCTTCTTTCCGTTTGGCTTGTGGTGATGACGCCCATTTTCTCATATAATCGAGTTTTCTATACCCTGCTAAAATTTTCTCTGATTCAAACGGAGATAACGACCGATAGTGACCGCCTCAGATATACCAAACGAATAAGCATAATGCGCCTTGTTCATTAGTTCCAATATAGAGACTTTTCGTAGCTTTTTAAAATTTATTTCATTTAATTTCACTGCTGAATGACCAAACACTTCCAAATTTTAAATGTGTAGACTTTTTGCACTGTAATCGGTGACTTCAGCTAGGCAACTTTTACAAATTTTCAGTTCCGCTGACAGTTTGGACAAGCCCCTGCTTTTACCAAATTTTTAACGCACCATTCTACTCCAGCGACGAAACCGGATCTGGTCCCATATTCGCACAACTGCGCTATCCGTCAGAGTCGCACAAAACTGCAGCGATAGACTGTAGTCTACTGTGCTTTAACTCGCGTTTCTCACCAACACTGAGTAAAGGTCTGCAATTTTCTGCATGCAACCTATTCTACAATTCAGATATTTCTTACGGATCCGATGAGCTCCAGCATGAATTGGCTGTGGCCATTTGAAGTATGTACATAGTCTATGTTAGGCCACATTCTCATGAGTGACTAAAATTCTTTTCATTCGGAACCACAGGAAGAATAGATAATCCTTCAGCCGGTCGTTAACCTTATGGTATTGGACATGATGCTGGCAGGTTAGGATAGATTAGTAAAGGCGGTGTGTCCTCCGCACCACTCGTCTTCCAAAGCCTCGTTTTATTGCTAACCATTCAACGGCC
The DNA here is from genome assembly GCA_008360955.1 of Fasciolopsis buskii. NCBI lineage: Eukaryota > Metazoa > Platyhelminthes > Trematoda > Plagiorchiida > Fasciolidae > Fasciolopsis > Fasciolopsis buskii. The sequence goes on along the minus strand of LUCM01005711.1, from coordinate 15,387 downwards.
TATGATCTATTTTGATTTGAAACTTGGTTGCACTCAACTGGTCTTTCACTAATCTACCGAACATTCTCCGTAACCAATCAATTAGTTTTTCGTGCTTATCAGCAATCGGCTGAATCAATCAATAATCTTTGAGACTGTGACGACATTTTCCCGTACCACAGCTGTTCTGCTTTTGCAGATATTTTACAGTTCTCCATTTTGTCCTTGCTCTTTTTATATTTTACTTCCGTTATTGCTGAAATCACAATGCACATTTTTAAGAAGGCAATCGAAGCCAACAGAAAGCTTTTTAATTGCAAAGATTACCAGCGGTAAGAGGATGTTGTCGAATAATCTTGGGAATTAGTTTTGTTTGAATTTGAGCCCTTTGAGAGAACATTCCATCTCATGTATCTATTCAAACAGCCCTGATGCTTGAACCAGATGGCCAAGGTCAATCATGAAATCAGACAAGGCCCATACGTTGAAATGACGGAAGTTAGCAAAGTTCGCCTCAGAGATACCGTAATATATATCTAGGAGAACAATACTTCATGGCTATCCACGTGATAGGCTTTCTCTTCCAGGAATTTTGTCTAAGGCCTTCAATTTCATTGCAACCCTGAGGACATTACGGTGTCAACCAAGTACTGAAACGTACCCGAAGCATCGGTGAAAGAGCTTCCTCGAGTTTCTTGAGTAAGACCCAGTACTCTTTCTTCCCGTTTTGCTTCGCATGGTACAAAGGCTAGAGTTCCGACGCCGACAAAAATCGTTTGTTCTATGCTCTCAATGAAAAAAGCGAAAGGGGACTGATTAACAGGCTAGAGGCTGCACAGTTTAGGTACGGTGATGTTTCCCAAATCTGGGAGATGAAACCATATATGCCACTCGTACTTTTGTCTATTGTAGATTCCTTTATCATCAGAAAGTTTCTTTTTGCCTTCATTAGTTGAACTGGCTCGTTTAATAGTTAAGTTGCTGGTATGAAAAAACCAGAACATGCCCAAGTAATTGATCATGTAATAATAGAGTTTATCTCGTACGTACCCAATGACCTATCAGGTAGGGTAGGGTCTTTGGTATGAGAAATATCTTGTGTATTTTTGATTTGCGGGTTCATACAAGTCGTAATACAACATCAAAGTACGATTTCATTACGGTTAAACAAACAGAGTCCAGCTTCGGAATGTCATATGAAATACTAGCTCTAAGGTCACAAAATGGTGTACGGTTGGTTGGAGAGTCACAAAAACGTAACCCTCTAACGTATTGAAAACATTCGCAGTCAGAAAGTTAACTGATAAGTCTTGACTTTATGGTGGAATCCGGAATTAACAAGCAATATTAAATAATGGACAGGACAGCTAGTAAAACGACAACTCTAAGGTGCAAAAAGAGTTAAGATTGCAGACTGACAATTTACCGGGTCATTTAGCATCTTCAAGCATTGACTGGGATGGCCCTAAAGAACACTATCCGGAAAAGTAACTGTATCAACTAAGACGCGCTTATCCGAAAAAACTTCTACACCTTGTTGACATATCAGCAAATGGTTGGTGCCATTCATTTTTTCATCATTACCGTTAGATGAAAACAATTCATATCGACTAAGTCTTTGTTGCAGGCACGCAAAACATGTATTAACCACACTCCAAATGATGCATCTTGACATCCAGTAGATAACGACCAACCTCATTCTTACTGACACATTTTCTCGGGTGTATATAACCGGAGGGCAAACTTTGGCGGCCTTTGGTTATATTCCGTCCTCACAAAATGGGTTTTGGCTGAAAACTGAAGCAACTGTTTAACAAAACAATTTTCAGGTGGCACTAAAGAGCATCATAGTTCATATATTTCGATAAGTTACGTAAAATATTCTTATTTCGCCATGGTAACAAGTACTTGTGGAATACCTATCGGGAATTCATGAGATATTGATCCAGAAAACCCCTGACACTCGCAAAATATCATTGGTTTTATTGGTCATAAAACTTCCCTTCTTTCCATTGGAGATAATTTTTCAACCACTACTCCTAAGTGATCTGGTTTTGGTTCCGACCTCGGAGAGGAAAGATATCATGAGTTTACTTTGTACAACCATTAACCTTGCATTAACCTGGTCTGGTTTTGATTGCCATCTCACGGCACCATCCGCTTAAAAAAAGAACCTGAAATGTTGAAGAACAATTGCAAAACAGTAAGCTAAAGGACCAAACAAAAGAAGAAGAACGATTTTAAATGCAAAAACGCTAAAGACTGTGACACTGAGCCACATGAATCACTGTCTCTCAAATTCGCTCCCGGGGATCTCGAGAGCCCGAATCCACTAGTGTAACTGCACCTAAATGAGCCGGTCCACTGGTTAAATTTTTCACTTATTCTTTCCAAGTCATTCACCGTTTCACAGATCAGTGCACAGTAAAGCAATCGCTCTTTGAATTCCCGCAAAGTAGACCTCAGTCACCCTAACTTATTATGATTTACTGTCTGTGTTATAAACTAAACCTTAAGGCTCATTATTCAACACCTAACCTCTGAGTTACTCAGAAATTTATCCCACCATATTTTATCAACACAATGAAGACAGCAGTGTCCACACACCAGAGGTATCCGCACATCTCTCAGCAGCCACAAGTTGGTGCCGTAGAGTAACACCGAACTCACTGATGCTGCGTATACTTGATGTTTGACCGACAACCGGATGCCCTATTGATGTCGCAAGTGCCTTAATTTAGTGAGTGCAAATCGGGTCTTCTGTGGTGAGGAGACATTTTTCCGATATGCAATCACTTGCGGCGATAGAGCTTCCTACCTGAATCTGTCCACCTCACTCAACTGTTCCTCTGCAAGAATAAGGTTCGGCTTTGAATTAATCCAAATCCGCAACAGCATTTCAAATTCTGAAAGTACAAAACATATCTGAAACACATGCAATATCGTTCAGACGATTGACAGAAGTCTGCACGCTGTTTGGATCTTCACAGAATCATCCATGCATTCTACGTCAGGCAGGTTCCTGTGTGAGCAACCTTAATATCAGAAAACTCACAGCAGGACATGGCAATTTCCATAATCACCTCATGTAAAAGGTTAAAAATGGGCAACTCCGGCAAAAGTGAATTCTTCTAGTGGCCTTGAGTGAAAGACCATCGTAATCATAGACTTGGCTTTTGCTGTTCGTATGCAGCGATTCAGTAAGTAAAATGAATTCCTCTGCCACACCCTACAAAGAGAGCCGGTGCCACATAGTCACAAGATTGACTGAGTCCAACGCATTTTCAAATCAAAGGAGATAGAGACCTAGGGTCAAAGAAAAATGTACCGTTGCTCTAGGATTTGTTGTAAAATGAAAAGTTGGTCAACTCTAGACAAGGCCTAAAATTGGCTTGGTTTTCAAGCATACATTGGTGGGGAATAAGTCCTGCGGGCAGTCTGAATGTAGTTGTCACCAAACTGATCCTTCCACGGTATTCATATAACGATCAATCACCTTTCTTATAAATCACTACGGTCACCGATTCACACCAGTTCCGGTGCTAACTTTTCGCCACCGTCCTTGAATAGGAGAAATGACAGCCCATTTGCGTTATGCCTTCTAAGAAAACCTATCTCCATGAACTCTTCCATTTCGGATGAAGGCATGGTATCCACCTGTAACGAATGTCGATGGCTGCAGCCCTTGCCCATTTATTAGGTATGTTGGTCCGCAGAAGCTGAGCGAAAGCGATTTAACTGAAGGATCCGATGGCGTACTGATTCGCCCTCAGGAATAGATGTTTGCTACTTCACCCGTGTCATCATTGCACAGATAATAATATCCACTGGCACCAACCACTCAGAGGCTCAAGAGAAATAAGCATTAGAAATATCCCACACGCATGGCTTACGGCTGGATGAGATGCACGTCAACATACAACTGCAAGAGGAAACATCTATCCACAATACAATTGTCAGGTTAACGGATTTGTTAACAGGGCAGTTTGTAAGTGGATGCACGAAACCCTAAAAAGCTATAAGAGGAACTGCTTCAACGCACCTCATAATCCGAATGCCACGTACTATCTACTGTTTCAGTTACACGAAAAGGAAACTGTTGGCAGATGACCACTGATCTAGACGAAACCACGAATGCATGAATTGTGCAAGCCAGTTATGCCCCAAAACACATTTTTGGTCATACACATTGTCTACTTTTCGAATTTCCTAATAACGTTCTGTTTAAGCCGTATGTTTGATGTACCAAAAGAATAAATCTAATTGTTATCGATTATTCTACCAACTGAAGCTGAGATAATTTACTGGAGCCGACCTGATAGTTGTTTTAAATCCGAACAGCCATCCGACTTAACTGTTTGCTGAAAAAGTGCCGCGATGTGCACTGTATAACATCCATTCTGTTACTGATGAAGAAAAGGAACCCTTTCAGGGTTATAGTAGCCATTCTGTTCCATCGCCGGGATCGAAAATGATCTATGTCGAAAGCTAGTTTTATCATATTCGTGGATTATTTGAGTAAATAAAACATTGTGACTAATCAATAGAAATAGGTGAAGAAACCAGGGCAAATATAAAACTAACTTGACTAGTTTCTTGGAGTGGGAAAAGTAGCGATATGGAATACAACTGTTATGGGCCACCTTCCCATAGACTGGCTATCGTGAAAGGGGCTTCAGTTAGTCGCTCACCGGAGGAACAAATTAAAGGTGTCAAGGAATTCTACGAATGAAACCGCCTCAATGAGAGTCTATGAAAACCAGAAGTGTGCAGCAGCGCAGTACGTTGCTTCCACTTTCAGTAATAAAACGTTATGTATCCCGAGATATTCCAAATACAGTCAAAAGAATATTGCTAGCGTTGGCGAGTGACAGAGTGGCCGTAAGGTCCTTTTGGTTAGGTGGCCTCCAAGAAATACCGATTTAGAACAACTGGTTGGTGCAACCGGTTAAAGGCAGCTTTGTACACTTCACGGTTTCATTTTATCATAGATAAAATCAGAATAAATACATTTATCGCAAATGAACCTATGTATGTGGCTGAAAGAAATGTGTGTTTGGTTCCGTAACGCGCGGGACCGCGGGTTTAGGAGGAGGCGTAACCGTTACTTATCCAGAATGGCTTCCGTTTTTTTCTTAATATGGACCACTGATTGATTTATTCTGTTTACAGTGCAAATTATGGTAATTCCGTTAAACTGAGGGAGTCGTAATCACGCCAACTTCAGTGATTCATATCATGTAATAATGACTGTTTTATTCAGAATGGGTAGCATGATTGAAATTTGGTTTTCCTGTGGATTTACGACACACTGAATGCTGTAGCACTTGACACTTTTTCAAGCATTGTGCAGTTGCCTTCAAAATGGTAGTCTTTAATGTCATCGATCGAGCAATACTTCCTTGCAGTTTCGTTTTTCGTCTCCCTTTTTGCAGAAGCCTTTAAACTAGCATGCTGCAACCAACATGCAAAAAGGGACAAACTGAAAATTTACGTAAAATAATTCTAAAACTGTTATGGTCGATGACCAATCCAAGGTTTTTGGAACCGCAGATTTCATTCCTGCTATTAATTTTCTAAAAGAATCTGTCCTTTTCTCAATATTTCGAAATTAACGTTATTTTGAATATTGTGCAGTCGAATATTTTTATGTCCGCGAAATGATTCATAAAAGCCCGTTCTGTGATTGGCTAGTCCACACATTGATCAAGGCCATCCAACAAAACCATATAAACGATAGAGCTCACTTGAATTCTGACTTGTGTTGGTGGGTCACCAATAAACGCGCGGCAGTACTCTGTGTTCGTCTTCTCTCTTCCGCTAGCGGGCTGGGCTAACTGTTCGAAGTTCGCGCCGCTTATTGTTCCGTGTGGCTGCTCATTCAAGGGAGCAGCAGCAGATCTGTCCCATTCGTTGTGCGACTACGGGCCTTGAGTCTTGAGCTCGAACATTTTGTCTCCAACCTCTGTGTATGTGCGTGTGTGTATGTGCTCGTGTCCTACTAGACCACAGGCTGTGTGCTCCTGTGATATCTTGCGCCGCGGGTACTTGTGTCTTGTGCTTCAGTGTGTGCATAGACCAACCAAACTCGGCAACATAACAAAAAGTTGTAAATATATACAGTGGCCCGAGCGGCATCGTTTCTCTCCCACTTCAAACGTTTGAACAAAATATTCCATTCACCCAGCTAACATAAACAGCGCAAAGTAACGCAAAACGGTTTATTTTTACCGCTGTACCCATGATTCAACTTATCTGTACTGCGACTGATAGCCGTTTGGTGCAAGATCATTGTCTGTTGCCTACCGCAGGGTAGATTTTAACGTAGCTGAGGGCACATGGGCGCTTGGTGAGGTGGTGGCAACCCGGAGATATGTGAGAAATGCCGTCGAAGAGGTTTGTGATGAAGCCTATACGGGGCACAGCCCCCTCTGCTTTCTACCCTCGAAGATGAGAAAGATGAAGACATAAGATAGAGTGTGATTGGCTTATGAAGAACATGTGCACTTAGGAATGGTAAACGGAATTAATGAAGCCTTGATCCGAATGCAACCGTCATCTTTGAGCTTTGGGATATAAATCCATTGTGACGAAAAGCATATTTGCGCATCTTTTTCTGTCTAAATGTCGCCAATTTTGGCTCTCACCGTAGCGCCCATCGTCTCTCGGAGTTTTTGATAGGTGTTTACGGTGGAAAGTCCAAACCATGACCAATTTTTATATTTATGGTACTCCACTGGAGAACAGAATGAAGTGTTACGCAATGGGCTGTTGAATAAAAGTACAAAAATATCCTATATTGCCATCTATTACTTCTGCTACTGCTGGGCGTGCATATCCAGTACACTTTGCAGGCCACAATACGTATTTTTGTTGTCAAAAGCGCAAACAAGAAAGAATCCTCATACAGTGGATAAAAGCCTGCCCATTGTTGCCAGCAAACCTGCGTAGCGATGATTCTTTCCGCAGTAAATGATATCAAGAGCATCAGCTGCGTGACAAAGAAAATCCATTCTTTACAAATTCTATAGACATGATGAACAGATTTCTAATGGATCACATACACCTCGTACATTTAGCTATGATGAAAAAGCTGATCGGCTTGTGGTTACAATAATCTCGCGTTTGGTCTTGTAGGATTACACACGGTCCATCTGAAGAAACTAGTATTATCATTTTAGAAGTCCACATAAGTGTTACCTCTAACTTCCATCGCAAATGTCGATCCCCGGAATAAGTGGAAATGAGTACAGACAATTTCTGTTTTATTTGCATCTAGTCATTTCGAAAGACGTTTTCTCAAAGGGCAGTTATGAACATTTTCCACTGTTTTCTGTTTCCATTTATACAATGTCATTTTGTGTTTCATGCAGCCGATGTTCATATGGACGGCCCTTTGGCCCACTTTTCCTGGTTCAATTCGAATCCACAATTAAAAAAATAAATTTAAGGGTCCCAAGAAAGCTGGCCAACGGTTCTACAAGCAACTGCTAGAAAGCAAATCTTACGGAGTATCCGTGGGCCTGCACAGTTCTCTGGATGACAACAACTTGACACTTCAAAGGACACCACTTTTACAAGAACATCTCATTAATAAAAACGTGTTTGGTTTGACTACTACAACACAATAATTATAAGCATTTCATTCGCAGTTTATGTACATGCTGATGGCTGGCATATGATGCACGGAACATTCCTCAACGTCTTTCTTTTCTCTGACAAAACATTTTTCTCAAATTGTTTGTATATTTTTAACATTGATGACCCCAATGCATGTCTGCACAAATGCAGCATGGAAAGTGTCCAAGCTAACGTCTGATTGGTATTGCACTAAGAGCGAAACTTTATACCACTGTTTCTGTCTACTTTTTGTATTAAATAAAGCTTACTGTATCAATTTCGTACTTTCGCATATGGACCATGAACTTCGTAAGATATTGTTCCCTGATAATAACATCAGCCCGTTTACGTGGTTTTAAATTGCGCAATTCATCGAGAACGACTCTTTTACCATCGTGCGGAGCAAGTGGATGGTTGAAGAAACGTAAGTAAGATAACCGGAAAAAAAACATAGGCCTGCTCATCGTCCACCATTGGCTGCGGGAGCAAATCTCTCTGACTGCCTCACCTTCTACGAGTGCTGTGAGGTGCACCCCACAGATACAAAATTACTCGTTCATTGGTGCGCGTAGATAACTTCACTCAAGTATGCTCCATGAAACGAAGGCTTCTAGACCAGTTCTCAGGCAAAGCAATGAAGTTTGTAGTGGTCATGGATCCTTTTGAAAACAACAGTGGACAGTGAGAGGATTCCAGAAATAATGCTTACGATTGCGGAGTGTAGGGGTAATATGGCTCCATTTTCTCCCCAATTGCTGCTTTATCTAGGGTTAATGTGGAGGACAGAAAAAATGCAGTGCTTTTTGATAAATTGCGGGGGTGACATGGAAGCAAGATTGCTGGTGCTCACTACTGTGAATAGAAAGATAACCTCCGCCGCATTCTTCAAACTGATTATTGCTCCAGTTTGAGGTAGCTGAATAATCTGGACCAGCGGTAGAGAACCCTCGAAAGTTACAACTTGGAATTACACGTTCACATATCACAGTGCCATCAGTTCTCACTCTATGCACAGCTATAAAATAACACGGTGGGTGATTCCGACCATTTGGCCTTAATCTGCTGTTGATCAGGCGGTAAGATAAAATGTTCGTTTTCAACACGAGGTTCATTTGTGCTCAAAACGGCAGTTACTTTCGCCTTTCCTCGTGCATTTAACTAGAAGTATCTCAAAGCCGATACCAATGTACTGGTTTCTATTATAAATGACACAAAGTTGATAACACAGCGTTGATGGTTGATGCAATTATTGCCCATGGCCGCTATCCATTAGTCGAAATCTGACGGCTGTAAGCTTTAAGCTTCTGCCTTAGCCTTCCTCACTGCTTTCTTCAAGCACCACCACGCGATTGTTCGGAAGTGGCCATAACCTTAAGAAGACGCCGATGTAATTGTCCGCCTAGTTTGCTATTTAACCTTTTTTAAATGCCAACAATTAATTTCATTAACTATGTTTATTAATCGCATCGACGCTAGCGTTTTTAAAAAAGTGTCTTCAACAAAAAATTTAGTAATTCAGTCAGAAGTAAAACTCTGAACTGCCACAAACGACACAAAATGAGATTGTTGGGCAGCGTATATCAGTTAATTGCAAGTGGTATGTGGTAACTAAGCCGTACGATAGTCTAGGCAAAATAGCACGTGATAGAGAGGGCAGTCAGCGCACATCTTAAGGTGTGCAAAAATTTTGTGTGACAATTGTCACAGTGGACACTTCCGTACATTACTCACAATGAACAAGAAACGTGGAATAATTTGTATTATTGCTATAAGAATGTTCACATATACTGACAGCAGCGATACAAAACTCACATTTGCATACTTTATTACCAGTAATTAACATAAACGGCCATTTATGTGTGTAGGCTATAGCGTACTGAAAACGTACGATAAGGAACTGTTCTCCCATTCAAAATTTAACGATATGGTAGTCCAAATGAGTTTGCGTTTTGATTGGAGGAAACATAAAAACGTATGGCTTTTTGTCGTGAATCATATAATGTTAGCAGCATAGCATTGTCATTGGATGTAATTCTTCAACATTTCAACTACCGTGGGTAGTCTTTCTCGAGGCAGGTTTTACAGCCAAATAGAGAAGCTTACAGCTATCAGATTTCGACCAATGGACAGCGGCCATGGACAATAATGCCTCCTGTTGTTGTCCGCTAATTGCGTATAGGCCTACTCAACAGCTTATATGGATAATCTTTTTTACCCAATAGAAACTCATGGCTGTACAATAGAGAGGATGATGAAGACAATGTTAAAATTTTCCTATTGTTGGTTATAGCTGGTGAATTCGGCCTCTGTAGTTCCATATAAAAGGACTTGATGAAAATAGAGGGTTTTTCACTAATAGTTGTATGAATTTAGTGATTGCCGCCCCTCTGTAATAGTAATATGTCCAAAGTGGAGGTGCATCGACGTTTGAGTATGTTAACGCCTCTTCCATTATAACGACTGCTGACAATTAAGCTGTGAAGTTGCAGTAATTACTCAAGGAGCCCTCAGAGCTGCCTTCTTCAGATACCACAGCAGTTCTCTAGACGGTTGTGACTGATTTATTTGCAGAAAACCAGTGGCTTTTACAGACAGCAAAGCTGATGACGGTCCAAGAACTTCACCGAAAGGGACTCAGCAGTCGTTGTCAGAGCTGCCGGATCTGGATGATATCATCCTTCATATCAAAATCACCTCTAAAAACTTAAAGTTTTAATATACTCGGCTTCAGTGTTGGTGGATAAGCAGTCAGTAACATATATATATTTACCCCATCAAGCACAGATGCTTTCAATGTTCTACACGTCTCCCCATCGCATTTGGCCAGTTCAAAACTGCAGAAGTTAGTCGTAAGTGCTTCACGTTCCCTGTGAAATCATCTTTTTTTCAGGGTAGCACATATTCCACTGTGCAAGCCTGTGACTGGCAAACAAACTAAAGAACTTTCTACTCCAAGTAAGAAATGGATGCAGGGAGAAAGGTTGCATGGGAAGTGATTGTGTTGAAATGAGCACAGCGAAAAATTACAGCCGCCATGACCTTCCTACAAAGACAACGCACAAAATGGCAAGTATCTACGGGTACTAGTTGTCGTTTATTGGTGAGACCACAATTCTGAAATTTCATCGGTTAATGCGAATATAATGACAATTACACGCGACCAGCAGACATTCACAACAACCAACCAGAACAACCAAAACAAACAACGTGACAGTTTGTGCACTTCTGCAGACCGGGTACAGAAGCAGGCGCAGACTCTTAGTAGAGTACGACTGAATGATCATAGTGATCCCAAACACCTCCAAGGAGTTGGGACTGTCGGTGAGCTGTTTGCTGGATTTACAGAATATCAATAAGCTGCTGACTGAGCCAGATATTTATGACCAAGTGGTAATTTCACAGGTTTAGGATATATATATATATATATGGTGACTGTACCGTAGGGTGTTAAAGCAAACTGAATGTGAAAGGGGCACATGGAAAAACCGTTTTTTTCCGTAACGAAAGTGTGTTCTTTCGTGACAAGATTTTAGACATCACCTTTTGCAAACACATTATGGAAAAAGGACAGTCTGGAGTTTACGGAAACGACACGCTGTTGTCTGCAAGGAAGTAGAGGTTTCAAAAAACAGGTTTAAGCTGAAATACTCACTAGAGTGGGTGTACAATATCCGACCGAAGAGATGAGATATGTAAGTTTGTGCATACGTACATATACATCTATATCTTTTGTTTATCTATGTTTACCTTATTGTGTACATATATACTGAAACCTCATGCTACGCTGTCCTAATACGGATAAATATCTCCAAAAATGTACTGCCAATACCATGTCGGTTTATGAAAACTGATATACAAATTAAATTTTATAAATCACTTAGTACTCACTGCAGATGTGTATAATACTAGCTCCCTTTTTATTACTCTTCGCAGAAGTCTCAAAAAAGAAATCCGATACATTCAAGGGTTGAATAGCTTTTCGGAAACTGCTGCAAAAACGCTTCCTAATACATTTTTCTTTGCAATTTACGACTGTAATTTTTTGATTTCCGGATGGAAGGTGATGTAATCATTCAGCGGATGTTGCCATTCGCGAAGGAGGAGTCACGAATGAAGACAGGATTGTTGACAGTGGTCCCGCTCTCCGCAACGGCTGGCAGTTATGCGTTACTTGATCAGAGATAGCTTTCAATAGATATCTATACATTTGAAAGAAACGAGATGTATTTATGAGGACGAATGCGGGGAAACTTCAGCAGTAGGCTGGGTGCGTTTGTTCGTTCACTGGAGAAACGCCTCAAAAAGTACATGAGCGTGCCTGAAAGTGCCAATATTCAGGTCATTTTGCGGTTGGTTTGAGGGCGTTCCGGGAGTGAAGCAAAATATGGATTTGTTGCTCTGGAGTGCTTTTTTAATCAAACGCTGACCACCCAGAGCGGTTGCCCTTTGCGTGTCAAACCACGCAAGCTCCGCTCGCTTGCGCCTGTCAAAACATACGCAACCTGCTACCGCTTCCGACTGTCTTTTTCTTGTGCCGGTCACGTGTCAGGGTTGCCAGTATTGAAATCGTACCGAGCCGAGTAACAGTGATGCACAAGTGGTCACAAAGTTAAGGACAATCAAATGTAATACGAGATTCGCGGTGGGACAATCGGTTCTACAGGTCTCGCAGGATATGTTTGGAGGCGCTTCTAGGTGAGTCTCGGGAGCGTTTTTGCTGACTGAGCTTCCCTCATTGTTTGTTTAATGATCTTCATCAAGGTGAAATTACAATTGCCGTATAAAATGCATGACACGTTAAACTGAAGAATGTGCACGAATCACAGATCATGATAACATCTTGTAAAGTTTTATCACTTGCCGCAATTGAACTTTTTACTGCATTTGCGCGTAATCATTTTCTTCCTGCTGAGCAACACTGGGCCAATCAGCGTGATCTGCATATATGCATAAATGCAGATGTGTATTTTAATTTCGACCTGGTTGTTTTAAGTGAAGCGCGTCGTGCCCGTTAATGAATTAGTTAAGTAAATACTGGAGGTATGGATTAAGATGACTGGCCAAAAAGTATAGAATTTGAAAAGCATTAGCTTACCATTAAGAATGCTAACATGACTCACCGACGTCGTATTTTATTAAGGTCAGATGAAGATTCCTCCGTATAACCCTTGATGTCACCTCCATAACCCAAGTATCTCGTTCTTTGGATATGCCACTCTGTGATATCAGTGTGTTCCCAACAATCCGCAGGACTACCGTTGCAGTAGCGACAAACCCCACAGTCAAGGCTTAAACTTTCTCCTTCTGTTAGAAGGTAACTTTCCAAAAATGCGGGCGCATTCTCTGAGTTCCCAGCATCAAAAGACGAGCAAGGCACTATATAATCCGTGCTCTTGTGTACCAAACATGAAAATGTTGAAATAAATAAAATCAGACATGAGAAAATAAGAACGACTCGCGGTGCGCGATAACGCATTGCCTGTGGCGCGAATTTTATAAGCTCGGCGAACGTTAAGCTCAAGATAGAAGTGACCTCAAGGGCCAAAAGAACGCTGCGAGTTACTCCGATAGTATACGCAGAGTTGGTAGCCAACCATGTGAGCTCTATCTTTCCCACATTATCCTTGGCTTTCCAGCGACTCCATTTCTGCTACATACGCGTGGTAGAGAAACAAATCTCATCTCACCCCATCGGCAAGGAAAGTTTATGTGGCGTTCCAGAAGGAGTTTTGCAATGTAAAAAATAAAGAACACACCCACCGAATCCATGTATATTAACTCAACTCATTCCAGGTGCGATCTAATTCTATCCTAACCACCATGACTGAATGAGTTGCGGGGGTACATTCAAACAAACAGTTCCTTCCATTTACCACCTTGGTACTGAAGAAGGGCGCTCCAAATATCAAACAAGGGGTTTATTCTATCAGATTCCCTCCACTTCCAATGATTATACAGTCGGAGTTCTCGTGGAAAAAATCCTCGGGACCAGTTCCATCAAGACCTTGAATCTTCTTGAATACCTCGATCAGATCCCTCGGTGAACCCTCTTCGAGTCCCATAGGCTGAAGTCCATCAATCCTTAATCTTGCATCTTTCGTCCCTGAGCTTCACTGAAGCGTGTGGCTAGTCGTTTCTCTTCAATAACCAGCCCGAGTCGTTTTGAATGAATGGGGACCGTCCAAGAATGTAGTGTTCTGAGCGAGGCCTGACGAAAGCTCTATACAGCAGGACGAAAATCTCCCAACTTTGAAGAGGCAGCGCTGGCCTCAGTCTATAAGGCTGTTTCATTTTTTCCCTTTTCCGCCACTAAACATAAAAGATCCGTCCGATTATTGCATCAGTTGTGAAGAGATCAGACCTGTGGGCAGCCTGGGTGCGCTCTGTGTTGATTGAATGGAAATTGTTTTTCTTACATTAAGTAACGGATCTCATATTTTTATCTATCTTTTTAATGAGACGATATTCATGCCTTGAACCTTTCCTCCAGAGGTCCCAACCATTTTTACGTCTTCCGCGAAGAAAATGCTGGGAGAATGAAGGGTCAAGAAACAATTCATTTACGAACATTAAAAACAACAGTGCCCCGTTATCCAAACCCGCAAGGCACTCCACCAGCAACCATGCCTGTGTCAAACTAGCCTCTCTGCCTCATAAGCAAAATGTCCACTTATGTAGAAGCTCACCTATTGAATTTAGTACCGTACCACCCATCCCTACTATTTGCTAATTCAGCAGCAATAATCGATGATTTACCGAGTTAAAAAACTTATTGCAAGGAGCGTAAATGAACGCTTCAGTTACTTTTTCGAGGAAGCACAGATTTTTAAGGCGACAGCCGTGTTTCATAAATCCATGCTGAGCAGGGCACTACACGGAGAAATGTGAAAGGTGCTCATGCACGCGCCCACTGACTATGCGGCCCAGCACTCTGCAAATAGCGCCTTTTAGGCTCCTGATATGTAATTCAGAACCCCCCGCCACCAAAAACGCCGCCGACTTTTATTCCTCCGGCCTACGAATCTACCGTAAAGTCTCCATGGGTAATTAGTTGACCATGGGCTCTTTATTAGTCTCGCGGATCCCACGTGGGCAAGCCAATGTGTTATTGCTTATTTTCTTCATCGCAAACGAACCGCACTCACTGTTATATGTAGGTCAAGCTGAGTGGTGAACAAAGAACTCTACGGGCATTTCCGCATCATAATGCTGCGAAAGTAAACATATAAAAATTGTACGTTGAATGCAATGAACAAAAAATGAAATGGTAGCACCAAAAGTTGGTACAGGAATTACAAAAGGATATATGTTGGAGTGGATTGAGAGTGGCCGCGCTCTATGGTATACCGCGATTGGTATTCACAAAATATTTGCGAAAAATCGGGGTGACTTGCGTGCATTGGGGCCAAAATGGCCGGAAGCCAAATGCTTGGATCAGGGTTAGCCTTTTCCTGTCGTAAATCGGAGGCATTCATGCCAATGTGAAAAACCACACCAAGATCTCACTTCGAATATTGTATACAGACTGAGTCTTTTCTTTAGAAAGGACGTCTCAGATACGTGTAGCGATTGATCACGGGAATGGTTGACCAGTAGGGTCGGAAATTATACTATTAACAGCTCTGTGACTTCGGTCTATTCTCGCCGGGAAGAAGTAGCAATCCGTTGACCCACTGGAAAATCCCAAGATCGCTAACAACTTGTCGGATCATTTTACAGATGGAATTTTCAGCAGGACGCGGGCTGTCGCATACATAGGCACGAGACGAAGCCGCAAACTCATGCTAC
>LUCM01005710.1:391618-447193 GCA_008360955.1 Fasciolopsis buskii | reverse complement strand
TTCACCGTATACCCTAACGCGACCATAGGTATGCGAGTACAATGCTCGCAACAGGTTCACAAACTTCGTTGGCATACCCTTCCGGTGGAGAGCACTGAGTAGTGCCGGTCGATCCACCGAGTCGAAAGCACCTTTCAAGTTAAGGAAGACTACGGTCGTAGGGCGGCGGTGCGTGTGGCGCGTTTCGAGTATCTGTCGAAGAGTGAATATTTGGTCGATGCAACCTCGACCTGGCCGAAATCCGGCCTGTTGTTGGCGGATATTACTCTCGCGAATCGGTGTCAAACGACGCAGCATTATCGAAGCTTACACCTTAGTAACTATCGGAATCAAATTAATCCCACGATGATTGCTGCAGTCACTTTGTGTACCCTTCTTGAAGACGGGTATAATCAGTGACTCACCCAACGATAGCGGGATACGCTCCTCGTTCCAAATATCACGAAGCAAGGAGGTAAGTGATTTCATCAGCACTTCTCCACCCAGTTTGAAAAGAACTGGGGGAAGGTCGTCGGGACCGGCAGCTTTTCCCCTCTTCAGAAGCCGGATATTCGACTCCACTTCCACTTCCACTTCCGTTGGGGGACCAAGTGACACCTCCCAAGGATTCACAGCTCCAGACGTCGGACTAGATACGATAGCGTATGGCCAGTTAAACTGATCCTTGAAATGTTCTGCCCAACGGTCCAGTCTTTCCTGTCTACCATGGATGAGCTCTCCATTCTTATCGCACACGACTTCACTAACCGAAGTTCGCTGCCCACCGCTGTCGCGTATGAGCTTAAACAGTCTTTGACCGTTACCTGAAGCGGACGCCACTTCCATCTCTTCGGCTACTTTAACCCACCAGTTTTCGCGGTCATTCCTAAGGCTTATGTTCAACTGACGCTGCAACTGCCGACGCATCTTATTCATTTCCTTGCAGTTAGGCAGCTCGCGTTTTTGCTCCATTAGACTTAGCGACGCTTGAGAGATCCAGTGTTTTTGATGAATACTAGGTCTGGGACCGCAGGCGAAATTCGCTGCCAAATGCATCGCCTGCTTAATTTGATCCCACTGATCGTCTACATTCCTGCTCGTCGAAGTTCTTAGTCCTTCTGATAGTCTCTGTTCGTAGCTGTTGCGAACAGCCGAATCAGACAAACGTTCGACAGCCAATCGGATTTGTGGCCTGCGTCGATGGCCATTCGGCTGTAGCAAAAATCGCATTAAAACTAACGCATGGTCCGATTCGACGTACGTGATCTACAGTTCTGGACAGAACCAAGCCAACGGTAGCTTACTGCAATATGGTCAATCTGACTGAAAGTACCTGTCGAGCTAGAGCACTATGTCGCAGTGCGACGCGAACTGTGTCGGAAATTCGTACTAGATAGGAATAAATGATTATCTGCACAGAATTGGAGAAGTCTTTCTCCGTTGTCTGTTCGCTGAGCAGGCAAGGCGCATCGTCCACCTAAACAGGATTCCGATGCGCTCAGTTTTCCAACTTGTGCATTAAAGTCACCTGCTACCACTACAATGTCAGAGCGTTTGCTCTTCCCAACAAGAATGACGAGGTTATCATAAAATTTGCCTTTCTCCATATCAGTGCTGCAGTCTGTGGGAGCGTATGCCGAGATAACAAATAAACTACGTCGAATGATCCCTGCAGTCTCATGGCACAAGCGACTGTTGACTGGGATCCAATCTAAAAGGGCTGCTTCAGTCTTCTTACTCAAGACTATTCCTACACCACGTTGACCCACAGCTTGAGCTGCTTCGTCTCCTGAAGTGCGAAGAAAATATCTTGAGGAGACGTTAGGTACAGTCAGTTTAATTACTTTACTGGAATCCTGAATTCGTGCTTCACTCACGCAGCAGATATCAGTCGAAAGTGAGTCCACTGTCAGACCCAAACGCGCCTGTTGACCAGCCTGCATTAAAGTGCGCACATTGAAGGAACCCAGATTCAGAGGCTGACGAGGTTTGAGAAAGTGTGAGCTAACAGACTGAAAAACACCTACTACACTACTTGACAATAAACCGTTGCGAGTATCGGGCGTGTTATCAATGGAGATACTATGGATAGGCAGAAGGGGCAAACAGATTGGGTTGGAGACAGAAGAGACAGGTTGAATAAAAGAGAGGGAACTCTGAGCAGTAGCATACTTATCACTATCCACCCCGCTCGATACAATGGGCAGCGCGGTCCTGATTATGCTGCGCGACGTTCGGTTTCCAGCCAATCCAGTTCTGATGCAGTATTTTACACTTCGAAGGTGCAAAACGCGTCCCAAACATGCATGCATTATCGTTCGGACAATCGAGAAAAACTTGCAACTTATTTGGGTCTTTACTTAGTAGCACGATATCGTCCGCATATTCTGTTTGAGCAAATATCAATACCACTAGTTTCACATGAAGATAGGGCAATCTTCATAAACATCTCAATGACAAAGCTAGAAAGAAAAGGTGTAAGGGGGCAATCCTGGCGAACACCGCTCCTCGTGATGAATTCGAGTAAAATATCGCCACAAGCATGAATTCGGCTTCGGTTGTTCGCATATTGAGATTAGATAAGGAAATGAATTTCTGTGACACAATCCTCAACGAGAGACGGCGCCACAGAACTACACGACCGACTGAGTCGAACAAGAAAGACAGAAATCGTGGGTCTATGGGACATGTTCCATGTTTGATCAATACCGCCCCAACCGGGACATAAACCGGCTTGGTTCTCACGCATACATCTTTCTCGAGCGTTAGATAATCGGCGGAGGATAATGTCCAAAAGCAGTTTGGATGCAATGCTTACCAAGCTAATTCCTCCGTGGTTTTCACATAGGGAACTACTACCCTTCTCGTAAATCGATTCAATTACCGATTCACACCAGCCCTTAGGAAGCCCTTCCCTTGCCCAGATTGATCCCAGGAGTTTTGTTAACTCCGATGTCAGCACCTCGCCATCAACTTTGAAGAAGGACGGCGATAGTCCATCTGATCCAGCAGCTTTATGTCTTTTAAGTAAACCTATCTCCTTGATCGTCTTCATTTCAGATGGAGGATTGGTATCCAGCTGCATTGGTTCACTTGCAGGCATAGGTGAAAGACCCACTATGACCGTGGGTCAATTAAAACTACTCTTGAATGTTCTGCCCAACGCGCCAGCACGCGGTCAAGAGAATGAATCATCAGATTGCCATCGGATTCCCTAATCACCTCACCTATGTTCGGCTTTTGTGGGCCAGCATTCCTAATCAATCGGTAGAAGTTGCGGCCATTGCGGGCATCTAGGGCTTTTTACATTTCTCCACATTTCGCTATCCACCATTGCTCCCAACCATTTCTCTGGCTCGTGGTCATTTGACGCCCCATGGGTTTGCACGTCCCGTTGTGTGTTGCATCTGGGGGATCTGACATCACCTAACGGAGCAGTTGAAATCGGGGATTATCATCGTTTCTGTGATCTACGCGGCGATGATGGTTGCAGCATAAATCAAGTACTAAATTAGATTCTCAAACTAGATAAGAACTGATCAACGTTTAACCGAAACCCGCGAATATTTCCTGTAAGGATAGTGGATTTTCTTTCGGCCCATTCGCTACCCTGGTCTTTGACCGAAATTTCCACAGCAATATCTTGCTGACTGCGTCAATCGATAATGTAGGCGGAAACGTAGCACCAAAATGCGATGAGTAGTGATGGATTAAATCAGTCAACAGAAGAATTGATCATTGGGTTTTTATCAGAGAATATCAACAGGAACCATTCAATTCTGACCAATAAACGGACCTTCTGTTTGCTCGCCTTGAGTCTTCTTACTAGTTTCTGGGAACTGTTGATAGCAGTCGCGAGATAGAGTTCATCTAGGATTTACAGCCGAATTAAAGCAGAAATTTCCCCTTTTGCGTTTCAATACATTTCCAGGCAGTTATTGAAAAACTGAACCGATGGGAACTTCAAATTCAGTCTTTGTTTAGATGATACAGCTTTAGGAAGAAAGACTGGATCCTATCGGCGTCATCTCTACACCGCAGATAGGAAGTAACTACAGGGGACAGTTAAATCAGTGACAGTTCACTGGATAAGTTATGGCGGATGGATAACGACGTTGCTCGACTAGGCATCAGGTCTTAGCCCCGAAACCACTTGAGTGAGTCACAAAGGTCGATAAATAGCAATGTGTGCGCAAGAGTCATCACCAAACAATACTTCTGCGTCTCATCAGAACATGCCGCGTTGAGCATGGTTTACTAGGATGGGCTGGATATCCAGGATTGGTAGGCCGATATCCAAAACGAATATGAATCATCTGTCAGCCACCGCCATCTAACACACGTACTTCCGTGCATTAAGTTGCGCATAACTTAACAGTGTCACTTTCGGTACAATAAGATAGAATAAGGCAGCAACTGTTACTCAAAAATTATCATTGGCCACCTATAGAGCGATCAAGCAATCGATTTGACAGTGCTCATACCCAACAAAACAGGAATGCGGATATGCATCCGTTACGTGTACTTGGCCGTAGACCGCAACTTGTTGTCGCTCGGCTAGTTAAAACACCTGACCTACTAAAACCTTACGTGGTTCTATATCACTCCAATTTTCAGGGTCATGGTTGCCGGGCCCTCCCCCTTATGTGGTGAGCCCTATCGGCGTTGGGACCCTTCTACTACACGCATATCCCGAGCGTCATAAAAAAACGATTTTGTGAAGTAACCTACTGTTTCTACACAGTCAACGAAAATCCCTGGCTTTAGATCTGTGTGATGCAACAAATAGGACCACCGGTTGCTGAAGCGAATGCAGGTTGTGTCTGTTTATTGCAGAAAGGTATTTACTTTCCTGATTTTGTTGCCAACACTTCATGAAACAGAAGAAACAGCTCCGGGATGTGTGTTCTCAATGATGAGCAGAATGTTAATAGTATACGAGAAAACAATTAACGCATCAATGTAAACTGTCACACTCACCGAATAAAAATGGCATTTCAGAAAACAGCTCACAAACAGTAACCGGACCTCATTTTTTACTAATCAGTTGGACTATATTAGTGTGAAGAACCTGCTGAATGATCGTGAAGGGAACTACTATGAATAGTGGTAATCTATCGCTAGACAAAAAGCTCAAAGCAAATTACTCCACTTATGTAGCGAGAACTTACTCTGATAAATGGAAGTGTCAGACATATTGATAAACTCGTATGATGCAAACCGAAAATGCCTGCAATATCTTTATCGATTTGTTGTTTAATGTTTCACTTGCTTAATCCGCGGACCTCAGCTGGTTTGGAACGATTCGTGTGGTTGGTGGATAACACGATTTCCTATGGAGATCACATGAAATAAAATCACAACTCAAGCATGAAAATTCAATAGCCAGGACGAGAGTCCAGTTGTGATTTTACTATATATGCATGCCACTCACGGGACTCCCTTTGTCATCCGCAACTGACTGGGGAGCCAAGCTCGGCGATTTCCATTTGGTCCCACCTGGAGACAATCTAATGGGTTGCTGAATAGACGTGGATGTAGACATAGACACCGGACGTCGTCGCCAATTACGATCTGATGCTGGAAAACTGGACGTCTTGGGTGGCCAGTCGAACACGGTCTCCCCAGTGGTTTGAGCTTGTTTTAACCGGTTGGCCTCAGAACTGAAAGAACTGAATCCATTATTGTTATTGCAGCTAAGTTGGGTATGGGGCGAGCAGAACTGCAGTCCTCGTGACTGTACCACTTTCGAGTTGTCATCTTTTATCCGTGTTGGCCTGTAGTTGAAAGTGTAAATAGTATAATCCCCGTCGGGAAAAATGCAACAGCATTATGGAGTTCATACAACTTAAAAATGCAACTCTTAATTTCAAACTGTTCGATTAGTGGTAAACAATAACGGCCACTGGTAACAAATTAAATCGAAAATTGGAAAACAACAGTAACATGGAATCGATATCGGTAAGCTGTATTGTAAATCCGAGCATAGAAAACTCCAGGCTAATTGTGTTGAACCGATTTCTTGTATGGGACAGATTAGCCTGAGCTGAGTAATGCGGTCGAACACAATGATTCAAGGAGAGCGGGAATCGTGTAAATCGATGAAAGGATACGCAAGAGCATTATTCGAAAGCATTAATTGTGTGATGAGCCAAAAAATGGAGAAACTGAAACTGTAAGATGAAGTGTCTAAATTACCAGGACGATGGTAACCACCGAGAAAACTTCCTGACAGAAAAACTCTGACTTCCGAAAGCTAGCGATTATTATCTCTATTCCTAAGGCTTTTAAAATTCCATCTCATTGAAATCTATCCGCAATGCACATTCCTAACAATTATTTCAACACAACGTTTCTGAGACCCGTCAGTTTGCTTATCGATCATCACAGTCCACCCTTCATGCTCTTGTCACCACCTACCCATCTCACTTGATAAGAATGGAGCGACTAGGATGTGCTTCTTTGGCCTCAGTGACGTTTTTCGTTGTCTCGACAGGAAAGAACTGCTCTTCTTTCTCCTACATTCGGGTACCGGGACTCTAATTTGTCGGATGATTGGTTATTTTCGTTATCATTACCTAGTGTAATGAAACAAGCCCTTGGTTTCATTAAAAATGTCATTATTGCAGCTACTTTCAGTCTGCGTATCTTCCATTCAGTCACGTCAATAAATCCCGTATATACTAATTTGAAATATTCACGCAATTAATCTTTCCGACCATATGAAATAATTTCACAATTTTCAAACAAAACGGCCATTTATCCCTTTAAAGGTGGTGGCAAGTCTTATGAAAAGAACCAAAGTAGTCTAATTAATCAGGAACAGTTGAATCATCGAGATCTTGACGTGAAATTCGACCGCAGCCTTACCTGGTTCTGGTACGTTGCCCATATGTTTACGAAAGTTACACGATTCTTTTTTACGTGTCGCGTACCAGATCTCACTTCTTACGGAACGTCATAAGACGCTCGCTTTCAGTATTTTTTAATCCTACAAGCTTCATGACCCTTCCGCCACTTTTACTGGTTTGTTGTCGAAGGATTGTGTTGTTTGCTGATAATCGCCCTTTGAACCAGATAATCCGTTCATACCGCCTCCGATGGCCTGGACATATTTCATGGTTATTCAGGGAACTTCATGCGCTCACCATGGTACGCCGTCCCCATGAAGCGCCTCGAGTCCCAATGTTCCGATTGGTAGAAGAGCAAGGCAGGATTTTTCACTGCAGAAAAAGAACATGTAGCTTGTTGGAGTGTCAAAACGTTACTACACTTCGGCAACCAATGCATTACAATGCGGACTCTATATGACTACCACGTAGACATACTGTTCCTCGGAAGTCCACTTACCCCATTTTATTAGTCGACAAATAAAGGTCCTGGGAAGTGAGGCACCTTATCGCCGTTATCGCACTAGCCTGATGGACAACCCCGGTGTCCACAAGGTTGCACCGTCTATGAACAAGACAGCTTCGAAGCCAACCTCTTAAAGGTTTTTCGTGGCACATTTACAGGCTACCCGTAGAGTGGTTGCAATCAAATCCCCAACTAAAGCAGTCAATAACGAAATCCAGGACTGATTCCATCGACCGCGTTTCAAGACGCATAAGAAGCCCGTACACGTACGTCACAAATCCGATCATATTATTGGGAATTTTGGTCTGTCAGGACTGTAAGAGCGGTCGTCGCCTTTTCAGTTTGGCTAAAGTCACAGAATGCGTATCTGCAGCACTCAACTTCAGTTTACCAGAAAGCATTTGTTATCCTGACATTCCAACGACGACCACATTGCACACCAACTTTATTAAGTTTTGGGGAAATCCCGCTGGGTCTCATCTGTGGACAGTTTTTTAGTTTCCCGTGATGCGGCGACCGGAATATATGAATGGCATTGGCCAAGGACTCCTACGTGCCTGCTTCACAGTTCATACATATATATTCGCTAGTCTCGTCAGCCCTGAAAATGCAGAGCCGTCACGATCAATTAAAGCTCGGATGATCAATGCGACCCTGCATAAGTGGTCAAAACTCCAGTACTTGTTTATAAGAGTACAAAGAGGCGAATGAGAAACTGGGTCTCTGAGGTCAGCTCCCAGCTAGCAACCAAAGAATCCCGACGTATGGATGTTGGTGAACGCAGCAGACTGTAGCGATATGACTCATGCTCCGCTGGGGCCCATTGCAACAGGTAGTGGACAGCAGTTGATAAAATGGAGATCGCCTCAAAAACTGGTGGCTTTGGCAAAGAGCCCTGTCATTCCGAACACTCAAACAGGTATTATAAACGATTTCTTCTTTCGCGAAGCATCAGGGAACCCAAAACAAAACAGGAAAATGAACCGTCGGACTGAGTGCCTGTCATTTTTTCAACCGGCCTGCAAACCATCTGAAAGAACAAGCAATATAAACTCCTTCAGTTCAGCGTAAAAAACTGCAATCCATCAAGCGTCACAGAAATTACTGGCGTTAGTAAAGAATGAAGGCCGTGAACCTGCCCTACAGAAGTCATCGTCTGATATCATGTACAGTATGGGTTTCAATTGTCGAGATGAATCAGTCCAGTGTTTGAGATATCTATTCTGCTGCCGATTCCCAAGAAAGATGAGCCGATATGTGGGAATCACCAAGGAATCAGCTTCATTGGTGCTACCGCAAAGAGTTTCGGCGCGCTGACGGTAATCTGTATCCCCGACGCAAGAGGCTGACACACTTATCCGAACCAGGGGGTTTTACGGTGGCAGAACCTTTGTGGATCAAATTTTCACAATGCTCCAAATACTCGAACATCGTTGCAAGTTTCACCAGCCAACATTAGCTTGTTCTATCGACTTTCGGGCCGCTTTTGATGCGGTTAATTACGAGTCCCTGGTTTGTAATTTCATCAGATAGTATGTCCAACAAGCATTTAATGTTCTTGAATAGGTACGACTTGACCGCTGGCGCCAGGATTCATAAGTGCGGCGAAGAACAGCTACAGAGCTGTTCCCTCTTGTCCGTTTTGTTTAATTGCACCATTGATTGGTCAGTGGACCAGCAATGTGTGACTGCCCTGGTGATGGCACCAAATGCCTCCAGTATGGCTGGCGGTGGGTGTCCTAGGCTCCGACTCGGCTACTAGCCCTGAACGCTCTCCAAAATGCTCCCAAATGAGCGGCGTCTCAAATAGCGTCTGCTGAGGAAGTTCTAGCCACTTCCTTCTCGTGGTTTCGAATAAAGTGCTAGAACGAAGATGAATGTCCGGTGCTCCCCAAAGGGTCGACTGGCCTTCAGCAAACAGTGAGAGGGAGTCACCCAAACCTTGATTCCAAACCAACCTTGGGCAGCTTATGGAGCATACGACATTATGCTCATTGGCGTGTGACAAAGAACACCTAACGTATGAACTGAAAAATCAGTCACCGATCGCCAATGGGTTACGTGACCATCAGATCGTCCTGATGCCTTGCCGGCTAGACCACTTAGTTACACAGGCAGAAGGTCGGGTCACCTAAGTCAACCCATTGCCTCAGTTTGGACAAGCGGATTACATTTAGCCTATAGAAGAAACAGATACCAATAGACGGCCGATGATGAGATAGAGAATCGAAGAACTATCATGTGATGAAGTCTGCACGTTGTTTTCTTCTCGTTCTGTCGTCTCGTTGTTTTCGTCCTTTGCCGATTCCGATGGCACACTAATTGTATTCAGGTTTGTGGAATATATATATATATATACCCCGGCGCTGACCTTGACCAGAAAATGCAGACCTTGAACCAGGATCTCAAAGATGATGCTGTCATGCTAGGGGACTCCCTCCACTAAGCTCCAACCAATTTTTGGTCGACCCGATATGCCTGGGAAGCCCATCAGGTTTGATACGAGCCCAACAAAAGTCAAAACCTTCGCAAATAATTCAGATCCGACCATTCAACAGCTGCTTGTTAACGATCAAGCGGTCGAACATGTCTCTTCATTAGAATACCTGGGCTCAGCTTTGCTTCCGAGTGACTAGGTAAAGGATGAACTGATATAACGGAATGTCAACGTCCGAAGATTTCCCGCAGTTAAGATGTATGCCTTGGACCAGAAGTGAAATCGGCTAATGCAGTAAAATTCGTAGTTACGAAGTCACTATCTGTCCCGTGTTCATCTATGGGTGCGAAACCTGGCCACTGTTGGTTGTGGATACTCAAAGAATGGAAGCTTTTAGACCACGGTGAATTGTTAAAACCAACTGGCGCGATGGGATGTCCAGTGAAGAAGCAAGGAGACGGTGCACTGACATCGAGAAACTCCGTTCATTCCGAAGGTTGAGGGCGGCAGTGGACTGGTCAAATCCTGTGGCGGTCCGAATCGAGGCAAAGCAAAGGTTCTGCCTTGCTCTTTGCAACGTTTGGCTCAAAAAGTGGAATAATACCACAGAAAGAGGGACCGCTTCTGAGTCTTTGGTCGGTTTATGAAACCCGGTGATAGAAAAAAGACTGGGTCCTGACCTGCGCCGAGCTCGCCTTCAAATGGTTAGTGCGATGAGCAATCGTCCGTGATACCCACTTGCTGAAGATAGCCGCGTAAAGTAAAGTAGATACCGCGACGATGGAATTATAACGGAATGATAACACAAAAGAATGAAGAAACATTTTTCGTTCAGTCTCTAGACATAGTCTTGCATTTTCGATGTTGTTAGGTTAGTCGAGGAAAATCACTGCAGTAAACCAGCAAACACGGAACCGGTCTTTCTCGAGCCACTTCTCTCATTGTCTCTAACCAACTGCATCATTTTAGGGACCCACTCATGTAAAACCAAGCTCTTCTAAATTTCATCATCTTGATTTTGACCATTACGCCGGTTTTCCCCATCTTGCTCAGCTACCACAAAAAACGAGGAAATCATTAGGCAAACATGCAACAGGCGTCCTAGACAGCGCAGTCGATGAGGTGAAATGATCTGAAGTGACTGTTACGGTCTAACATACCACCTAACCTACCCAACGCTTACGTGATACTGTCACCACACATTGGCAATGGATCGCAAGCAGTGGCGCTTGAAGGCAGACAGTCCGTAGAAGGGTTGTTGAGCGAATGGGCGAAGTTTTGGAGCCGTATGGCAGTGCAGAGTATACCGTAGCAGCATAAATACGCTCCTTTCAGAAGAGGCGGATGTAATGGCGGGGCCAGAAACGAATGAGCCAGTAAAACCGAGATGAGTTTCCAGTTTTAGTTTCTGCTTTTACAATCATTGAACTGCACCAATGTGCTGTTTTGGCTGCTATCTCACAGCACTATCTACTCAAAAGACAAAAAGAGAGCGTGAAATAGTAAAATCAAATGCAGGGTAATAAGGTAACCAACTGCATAGACGAACAAATATTTCGAATACAAGAACCCCACCGACTGCGGCATTCGTTCCAAATTACCGCTTGGGGGGATCTGGTGGACCTGAAACCGGACCTACACCAGCCAACTCGCTAATTAAGGTTTTCAGACCTTTCTATCATGACCCCACATTCGAATCATTACGTGTCACGGATGACTGCGTACAGCAAGATAGTAGTTATTTGGTTATACGCCAAACATGTCCAAACCACCATGATTAATTGAGAGCCTGATTAAGACCGCATCATTAGTAGCCCCCTTGTCCGCGATGCAATTCACCAGCTTGGCACAATATCTGGGCTCCCATTAACAAGGATATAGGAGTAGACCTAGTGTCACCAGAAACATTGAGGAAAAGGAAAACGTAAAAAAGCAAAGAATGACATCTGTGTAGGATATACCACACATATCAACTCAACCAGAGTCTTCCACATCAAAGGTCCTTCTGCGGTTTCCCAAATCGAAGATGTTCTTAGGGGCTTCCACATGGAGCTTTTGTTCTAAAGAGCTGATCTGCAGGCAGCGTAGTGAAATGACGTTGGCAAACTGTCGGGAACCGGTTACCGGTAGCTTGATTGATGCCCCTTTAGATAATTTCAGATTAGAAACCAAACGCTCTCCAGGAGTTAGAGTGAACCCCGTAACCGGAAAACTTGGTTCTCACACTTCTGCTAACGTGTTTCGAGGGAACGAAGGACTAGGGTCTTGTTGATTTTTCAGACCACAGTGCAACCAACGGAATTTCGTGGTATTTTGTAAGGAAAACGATTTTCAGGGAAAACCAGACGCGCCCTGGGAACTTTTGCTGCCTGTTCACGACACCTTACTCGGTAGGCATGGTTTTGCAACTAATCGCCTAAGTGGCGATCGTCGAAACCTTGGAGACGCACCAGGTGGCATGCAACTCCGCTCTTCGCTCATGCCGTAGTGATGCGTGTAGGTGCAGGCATCTGCCAAACCTCGTATAAGAACTTTGCACTTGATTGGAGCGGACTTTCATGTTGTACTCTGATGCCTCAATTGTCGTGCGATGAACAGTGGATTGGACAATTTTTAGGTCGTTACCCAGCAAGACATCATCAGTATAGTCCAAATCTAGAGGTCGGGTACCAGGTAGTAGTCCGACGCCAACATTCTTAGGAAAACCCTGTCGCAAAGGCAAAGAGGAATGGAGATAGTTCTTGTCGAACACCAATTCGCAAGGTCAGACTGATTACAGCTTGGAGCATAAGGAAATTCCTAGGAACACCATCATTCAGCAAGCACCGCCCTAGGGGGGTCAGATCGATGGAACTGACAGCCGCTCAAAGTAGCATGGCGGTTGCTCTTTGGTGCAGATGGCAATACTCGCGTATCTTGACAAAGCTATTGCAGTTCTCCTGTTGGTGAAACCCTAAGAATTAGCCTAACAGGTTGGACTGCGCGGGATCAATGTCGCAGTCTGGCAATCTTATATCCGAAGTTTTTTTCTCCCCTGTATAGTTGTGCAACTTATTACTTATGAGTCGATCCTTCACTGTTCCTGCTTCTTTTTCTCCTCAAGTTGTTGATGCTGTAAGGCAGCAACAAAGACGAGAAGTTAGTGCAAGGTTAATGGCTGTACAAAGTGAACTAAACTGAACACTGCGATGTTTTAGGGAATGTATTTTCTAACATATTTCCTCTTCCGAAGAAGAGACTTAAGGGATAGTCTACAAAGTTTATGATCGCATAAAGCACAGTGGGTGCACCCGGCGGTCAACAAAGCTGAAGGAAGTACTGGGTTCAAAGTCTCAGCTTTCGTCAAACGTTGTTGAGAAGAGACTTGCCTGCAATTAGGAAGGTGGTTTTTGCTCCTAATGCAGCAAAAGCGCCAGCTCCCCAACCGCAAAGAGGTGAATAAGCTGCGTCGACAGTCGCAGCGTCTAGTGATCATAAATATTAAAAATGACCGTAAAAACTGGTGGGTAGAGGTAGCCGAAGAGATGGAAATAGTGGCCATTTTTAGGTAATAGTCAGAGACTGTCTAAGCTTTCACGCGACAGCAGTAGACGCCAAACTTCGGTTAGTTACATCATGTGGGATAAGAATGAAGAGCTCATTCATAGTAGACAGCAAAGGCTCAGCCGTTGGGCTGAACACTTCAAGAATCAGTTTACCTGAGTGCGCAATAATGTAGTTAGCCCGACGTCCGCGGCTGCGAATTCTTGAGAGGTGTCTTTTGATCTCCCAAGGGAATTGGAAGTAGAGTCAAATATTCGACTTCTGAAGAGGAGGAAGTGGCCGGTCCCGACAAACTTCCCTCAGTTCTTTTGGACTGGGTGGAGAGACAGTGCGCTCAGTTATACTGTACGGTTGCGAGATATAGAGCACGCGTGTGGGAGATGCTCGTCGCTTGGAGGTTTTCGATCACCGATGTCTATGTAATACCACCCGGATTGGATGGAGTGACCGGGTGATTGACGTAGAAGTTGGAAATCTAGTACTGAATGCCGGTTTTAAGAATACCTTAACTCAGCGTATGAAGCTTAATAGACTATGCTGGTTGAGTCACATGTTGCGTATAGCGAACACTTTCCTACCATACCATGCCCTAGTGTGCGTTCCACCCACGGAGTGGAAGAAGCCATGTGGAGGTCAACAGATGACGTGACAGCGTGGAATGAGAAAAGTTGGTGTCTCACGTCTTCACGGTTGGGGTCCGGAAGACCCGTCACCTTGCTGGCTGGATACACTGAAGGATGTGGCAGTGAACCGTGAACAGTGGTGGTTTCATTTTCTATCGAATCAGAATGATTGCAACAGTGCGATTCTACAGTTAGGATGTGTTCCGCGTGTTGGCAACAGCTGCATCTGACCTCTTCCCACCTGTGTAGGCCCACTCTGTTTCCCCTGGATGTTCACTCTTTTTATAGAAACATGTAACTCCAGGGACAAGTCAGCGGCTAGTGGGGCTTGTCATGGTGTTTAACGCTGAACGATGATAATGATGGTGATATCTGCTGCGCAGGTCGTTTCATCAGCAACCGATCGACAGCCGTTAGTAACTCGAATGAGATCTGGTGCCACCTATCATAGCCGGCGTTTTCAGCTCTTTGACACGCCTGCCGATCAATGGCAATATGCTGTAACGCGAGGATTTGTCATATCTGACCTGTTGGAACCTTGTGATTATGCGACTCTAAGTCTTGGGACCATGGTCGCCAGTTTCTCCTCGCCCCTTGCGTAGCGGGCCCTAAGGGACATTGGATGTCATTCTTCCAGTACACTCCTTCGCCAAGTGTGTAGTAAAAAAGAACTTACAGTAGATCTGAAGAGTCCTGTGCAGTTCACGGTTTAGCCCGAAGTATGTCGTTGTGGCTCACATCACGAAGAGCTGGTCGATGTTCGTCTAACGGTGAAAGGAAAATCCCTAACATCCGACTTTTCCAAAGCGATGCGACTCCAACGCTACCACAATCCTCAGGAAGTTAAGACATCTTTGATGCGCATTCAGCGGGACTCAATACCTTCTTCGGGGGAAACTGGACCAAGTTTTGTCGACGAAGTAGCTTCTCACTCTGCTCGCATAGTAGGCTTTTACTTAAATTTCTTAGGTTCGGATGAAGATGAGTTTGTTTGTGTTAACCCAAACGCACATGCAGTTTAGTGCAGGCTGGGGCATGGCCGGAACTAAAACTTGTTGATCAGCAGTCAGTTGCACTTCCACTTTATCCATTACTTATCGCTTCACGATTCTTAACTGAATGATTATTTGTTCCTCCTTACATGGCGAGGATGGATTTTGTCAACTTGAAATGGTGAACTCCAATGTTCCGGGATAAGGAATAAAGGCGTGCACAATCAGGAACAAACATCTTATCGGTATGCAGAATACACTTATCCATCCGACTCTGGAAAATAGGTGAATGTTTGTCGTCAAAATGTTCATTATTTCGCGGCGGTTAATATGAGGTTCAGCATCCAAAATATCGAAAAAGGTGAGAAATCCGGGCTATTTCAAATGACAACTTAAGCCCCGGACGACTATTTAACGTCTGGGGCTAGAATCACACCATTAATTGATATTTAAGAAAAAATCGAATTTGCCCTGTAAGCAATGCCTCACGATTGTACGATAGTGATGAAATACGGAGTTCTGGTTAACGATGGGACAACCTTATACAAATGTATACAATCAGTAATGAAGTTCATTTGCTCAACCGTCGAGTATAAGGGAAAGGTTTGGGAATAATTTATGAGGACCAAAGTTGACCGATAATAACCCTGAAGGCTGGCTCGAGGATTCAGAACTGACAATCCAAGAAACAACACGTTCGTGTTCACAAAACTATATCGCACAAATTCGAAAATGTCAGATATTAAGTTGACCAAAGAACAGACAAAGCCGTTGTCACTTGAGATAAGCTTCAAAAAGTAGGCCCCGGACATCCAGCTGACTTTCATCAGAGGTAAAAGTGCACATTATCCGACGCACCTTTAAATCAAAAATAGGGGAACAGTTACCAGAATGGCTGTTAAGGCTCACTAATTAAGCAACCGCGGATGAACAACCACGGGAACTACTACGATGCCTTCAGCTATCGAGCCACTTTCTCATAGCGATCGTAGAAGGTTGATATTGTTACCTACTATACAAAATGTTAATGTTCCTTATGTGGTAGACTAACAAGTGGGCGAGCTCTAAGTTCCAACCATCGGTTTCATTGGAAGTCGTGTCAGGTCTGTGATCTGAAGTGCTTAACAGAATCACGCCGGCGCCACAGACGGCTCCTTAGGTGGCCTCTGTATATGCGAAGACAATTCACCAAAATAAAACCCACTGAGATAGAATTACCCGAATAACTAAGCCCACCTACTTCACCCAATTGTTCTCTGAATTTAGCAAGGCTCGATTTCGAGCCAATTCACTCCTGCTATAAAATTTCGGAGATACAAAATGCACCTCAAATACAGCAACGCTATCGTTCGGACGATTGAGCAAAGCCTGCAACTAACTTGGGCCTTCATTTAGAAGCAAAACGTCGTCCGCATTACCTAAGTTAAGCAGATTTTTGTCTAAGCAAACATCAACGCTACTATTCTCGCATTAAAATAGGGCGACTTCATTTTTATCTCAAGGAAAAGCTGAAAGGCGGAACCCTGAGAAACTCCACTTATTTGTGGTGAACTCGAGTAAAATAACACTGTAAGCACGAACTCGGCTTCAGCTGTTCGAATACAGGGAACGAAAAGTGACGTGAATTTTTCTGCACGATCGACTGAGTCGAACACTTTCAAATCAAGAAATAACGATTGTAGGTCTACACAAGGTTCTCGGCTTTATCGCGGTGAACATTCGGTTAATACAACCCCGATCTGGCTAGATACGGGTTTGACACTCACGCACTCCTTTCGCGAGTACTAAATAATCCCTGAAAAAATGCTCCCGAGCAGCCTGGATGCGACGCTTATCAAACTAATTCCTCTACGATTTACCCATCTTATACATCGGTACAGTCAACACCAGTCCGCTGTCCAGCTTGATCCCAGGAGTTTTGTTAACTTCGACGTTGATACTTTCCCACCGTTCTTGAAGGACAGTGGCAGCACATCTGATCCGGCTGTCTTATGCCTTTTCAGAAAACTTATCTCCAAGATAGCCTCCATTTCGGATGCAGGACTGGCATCTACCTGCATTGTTCCACTTGCAGGCATGAGCATACGTATGATCTCAAGGAAGAAACACTACAAACCCAATCAGGACGAATAAGGGGACGCCGGAGGTCGACATGGACTGAGCGATTTGATAACTTCCAAAAATGAAATACATCAGTTTCATTAGTCAGACAAGAACGCTTGCAGCCTAATTTCTAAATTAGACTGGGAACGAAGAAGTAGCATGGAGAGTGACTCTACTGGTTTCAGCAATGCAGCACGAGAGGAATGAGATCCGTTTCGCAAACCAATTGATTTCTGAAGACATGTATAGGTTTTTTGGATGAAGTTTCTGATTACATATCCAATCCAACAGAGATAAATGAACAACAGGAAGAGAAAAAAGAGAAAAACAGTGAGTAGATTCACTGTACATTTGTGAGTACCTCGATCAATGTAATTGTTTCCCCATCGATATCCATAGCTCTTAGAATTTACACGTAAAGGGTTATCATATGGCCTAAACCCTAGGTTCTACTTCTTTTAATTACATGCTAGGAGCGTCTCACTCCCATTCGGGTCCACTACATAGAGAGAAGGAAACCGGTAACTGCGAACCTGAAGCTTTCAGCGGCAAAGAACCATATAAGGTCTCGGCACATCAGGTGTGACAACGAACCGAGCGACGGCGAGTTGCTGCCTACCACAAAAGTGGCCTTTTTGATGACAGACGTCCGTCAGAGGCAGCATAGAAAAACATGGTGTTCAGAAACTCGTGGGTTGCATGAAGTGTCCCCCGCCCTCCGCGTTGCAGGCAAATTGGTATTTACCAATTTGAGGCATTTACGACCGTTACAGTGCGAATGAACTTTGACATGGTGCTACAGCTGACGTGTCTCCACAACCCAGCAAATTACACAGGATGGTATGTTTCAAGTCGAAGATTCAATCATATCTGGAAGGTCAGTTGGTACAGGCATGTCGAAGTGGTACCCTGAACTTTTAGGCTGTGGATTTGGGCTGACAACAAAGTCGGCAAGATGAACCCAAGAATACCTGACCGAAGTAGACCGAGTCACTCCCTGCTGTCTAGCGGACAGATTCTTGCTAGAACCAAAGGCTTCGACTGAGAATCCTAATCGCTTACCAGCCTATCGGATGGACTCCCTAGCAGTACTTGTCTACCAATCGAATTACAAAAGCTGGACCTCACACTCCATCGGTCGTCGCGCCGGATAATCGGGACCCCGCTGACAATAGCTTAGACCTAAATGTGTACTGATTAGCATGCTTGTTTAGAATTCCTGTGCTGGGTTAACGTCCCACTGCTCTGTGGGCGGGACTTTTGAGTTAAAGGCTCCGACTCGGGCATCAAAAGATACTTTCTACGCTGTGGGCAGCAGCGAAGTATCATTCTTGCTAATGCTAACAGCATCCATTCTACAGGGAATTTAGTTAATTTCGATTCTTCCCATATGAGACCTTTTTAAGACGCAACAAAAAATTGCGGGTAGACGGATTTATATGGTAACATTAGAAGGGCAAGAAAAACTTCGGACAATGCTCAAAACTGTATTTAAGCCACTTGGTTGCTTTCAGTGTCTGCGCGCTAAACCAGACTGCGCAGCAAGATGCCCAGTTAGAGGTATGTTATATTTCCACAACGCCCACATAAGATTCCTGTGATACAATTGCTCCTCGCAGCCCAAACCAACTTTTCTTTTCCTTTGCTGTTCAGCATGGTTCACTGTCAGCCACAAAGTGGCTAAAAGGTGGATGGAAATAGCCAGTCGATGATTTGGAAAAAAATTCTGACAATCTTAACCAGCGGAATGGGTCGTACGGGACCAGTTGAACTACTGAGTTCCATCTCTTTTATCCAACTTGTCGTTTCTGTCTCCAACCCAATCTCTTTCACTCTTCTGACCACTCATAGTGTCCAAACTGATAACACGCCCGATACTAGCAACGGTTCATTGTCAAATAATGTTGGAAGTGGTTTTTAGTCTGTTAGCTCACACTTTCTCAAGCCTCGTCAGCCTCTGAACCTCGGTTCCTTCAATGTGCACGCTTTAATGTAGACTGGTCAACGGGCGTGCTTGGCTCTGACAGTAGACTCACTTTCGATAGATGTCTGTTGTGTCAATGGAACGCGAATACAGGATTCGAATAGAGTAATTCAACTAACTGCGCCAAATGTCTCGTCAAAGTATTTCCTGCATACTTCAGGAAACGAAGCAGCTAAGGCTGTGGGTCAACGCGGTGTAGGAATAGTCTTGAGTGAGAAGGCTGAAGCAGCCCTTTCAGACTGGATCCCGGTTAACAGTCGCTTGTGCGTCGTGAGACTACAGGGATCGGTCGGCGTCCGGAAGGATGGTAGCGTTAAGGGCAGTTTAATTTTTATCTCGACAGGCGCTCCAACAGACTGCAGCGCCCACATGCAAAAACACGAGTTTTATGATCACCTTGTCACTTTTGTTCGAAAGAGCAAAGGCTCGGACATTGTAGTGGTAGCAAGTGATTTTAATACACAAGTTGGAAAACAGTACACCGGAAACCTGTTTAGGCATGCGATGCGAATCGCTGACTCAGCGAACAAATAATGCGGAAAGACTTCTCCAATTCTGTGCGGACAATAACTTATTACTGTCTAGTGCGAAGTTCCGACACAGTTCGCGTCGCACGGCGACATGGCGCTGTAGCTCGACATGGACTCTGAGTCAGACCGACCATATTGCAGTAAGCTACCGTTGGCGCGGTTCTGTTCAGAACTGTAGATCTTACTGGACCTGGACCACGTACATCGAATCGGATAATGTTAGTTTTAATGCGACTTGTGCTGTGGCTCCACGGTTATCAACGCAAGCCACAAACCCGACTGGCCACGGAACGTCTGTCTGATTCGGCTGTTCGCAACAGATATGAGCAGAAACTATCTCAGGAACTAAAAACTTCGACGAGCAGCAATGTAGACGAGCAGTGGGATCAAATCAAGCAGCCGATGCATTTGGCAGCAGATTTCGCCTGTGGTCCTAGATCCAGCCTCCGTCGAAGGCATTGTATCTCGCAAAGGTCTCTGGGTCTAATGGAGTCAAAATGCCAGCTGCCTAACTGCAAGGAGGTGAATAAGATGCGTCGACAGTTGCAGCGTCAGTTGACGATAAGACTAAAGAATGCACGTGAGAACTGGGGGGTCAAGGTAGCCGTCAAAGACTGTTAAAGCTTATACATGACACCGGCGGGCTGCGAACTCCAGTTAGTAAAGTCTTGTGCGATAGGAATGGAGGACTCATCCATGGTAAACAACAAAGGCCGGACCGTTGAGCAGAGCACTTCAAGGATCAGTTTAGCTGACCACAGGCTGACGTATTTAGGCCAACATCTGTGGCTGCGAATCCTTGAGAGGTGTCACTTGATCCCCCAACGGAAATGGAAGTGCAGTCGAATGTCCAGCTTCTGAAGAGGGGAAAAGCAGCCGGTCCCACAGTTCTTTCCAAACTGGGTGGAGACGTCCTGATGAAATCCCTTACCTCCTTGCTTCATGATATCTGGAACGAGGAGCGCATTCTGTTATCCCGAGCTGAATCATTGATTGTACCCATCTTCAAGTAGGGCACACGGAATGACGGTAGCAATCATCGTGGAATTATTTTAATTTCGATGGTTACTAAGGTGTTAGCTTCGATAATGCTACGTCGTTTTACACCGATTCTCGAGAGTAGTATCCGCGAACAGCAGGCCGGATTTCGTCAAGGTAGAGATTGCATCGGCCAGATATTCACTCTCCGGCAGTTAATAGAAACGCGCCACACGCACCGCTGTCCTACGATCGTAGTATTTATCGACCTGAAAGGCGCATTTGACTCAGTGGATCGGACAGCACTATTCAGTGCGCTTCGCCGGAAGGGTATGATAGCGAAGTTTGTATACCTGTTGCGAGCATTGTACTCGCATACCTATGGTTGCGTGAGGATATACGGTGAACTATCAAGTTTATTCGAAACGACTAGTGGCGTTCGACAAGGGTGTCCCATCTCTCCATTCTTGTTCAACTTC
Organism: Fasciolopsis buskii; assembly: GCA_008360955.1. Lineage (NCBI taxonomy): Eukaryota > Metazoa > Platyhelminthes > Trematoda > Plagiorchiida > Fasciolidae > Fasciolopsis > Fasciolopsis buskii. The sequence continues at coordinate 426,189 of LUCM01005710.1, read as the reverse complement.
GTCATGGACGAGGTGATGGAAGATGCTTTGGGAGGTCTTCAGAATGTGAGAGTCGAACTGGGAAATGGAGGGAAGCTGGGTGACATTGTGTCTGTTCGATTCCTCGAACCATGCACAACGTGCACTAGATAGACTCTCCAGGTCGGTTGCTCGGTTTGGCATGTGCTTTGCACCTTCAAACTGAAAAGTGCTGTTGCAGTACTGGATGATAGTAAAGCCGAACTTGATACTGGATGGAGAGAAACTAACGGTTGTGGACCGCTTCACCTACTTTGGTAGCTGCTTGTTGAACGATGGTAGCTCGGCAGTGGAGGCAAATACACGTATATCCAAGGCCCGGGCAGCTCACGCTGGACTGAAGCACTTGTGTCACGTCGGCCCGATATTTCACTGAATTTGGAAGGTCGTGTGTACTGTACCACAGTGCGCTCAGTTCTGTTGTATGGTTGCGAGACATGGCGTACGCCTGTGGGAGATGTTCGTCGGTTAGAGGTTTTCGACCACTAATTTCTACGTAGCATGGCTAGGATTGGATGGGGTGACCGGGTGATTATTGTAGAGGTCGGGAATCTAGTACTGGGTGCCACTACTGAGAATAGCTTGTTTCAGCGTATGAAACTTAGTAGACTACGCTGGTTGGGTCACATGTCGCGTATGGCGAACACCCGCCTATCATACCGTGCCCTATTTTGAGTTCCTCTCAAGGAATGGAAGAAACCGTGTGGAGACCATCGGATGACGTGGCAGCGTGGAATGAGAAAATGTATAGTTAACTTAGGTAAAGTAGGTGTCTCACTTCTTCGTGGTTGGGGTCCGAAAGATCCGTGAACTAACTGGCTGGAGACACTGAAGGATATGGCAATGAGCCGTGAACAATGGCGGTTCTGTCAGAATGACTGAAACAGTGCGATTGTACAGTTAGACTGTATTCCGTGTGCTGGCTGCAGCGGCATCTTATCTTTTCCCACGTTTCCAGGTCCACTCCCTGTTCCCCTTGGATATTCAGTCTTTTTCTATAGAAATATGTAACTTTGGGGAAAAGGCAGCGGTAACTGAGGGTTGCCTTGCTGTTTAATGCTGAACGATGATGATGATGACTATGGAGAAAATAGGCGATAAGACTCAGTAATGCAGTCAGAGATTTTTTTTCATTTGAAATCCTTCCTCTCAACTAGATTTCCCCAAATTACTATTTAGCAGCGCATTTGCTATTATTCCTCGTTTTTCTCCCTTTGAATAGATGCAGGTGTGCGGTAGCAACTTAAACTAGAGCACCTTGGTCCAAGGTTAATGGTTGTAAAAACTGAGCTGCACTGAGATATCAGCGGCGTCGGAACGAGATCCGGCTGTTGATCAAGAGTACCAAGACCAGCCCAGGGATATAGCTCAGAAATACCGCCGTTGAAGACAGACATAAAAAGGCCGTCAGTATGTGCACACGGTCATCTCTGTAATATAAGAACTCCATTGAGCACTGATTAGGCGCAGAATGATAGGTCGTAAACCCCGGACGCTCGAAAAAGCAATGAAATTGAATAAATCCATGTTTTGCGCGAACCTGCAGATCGATTCCCTCGGGACACGCTGTTCTCCGGGGCAGGAACCGCTTAGGAGACGATTCAAAGAGGGAAGCCCACGACGTGAAATGGTCTCCAATAGGTTGGGTTAGATTACTGGGGTGATGTCCATGAGATCTCCACAGAGAACTGCAGGCTATTACCGATAGGACCCAATGCTGCAGTACATTGGCATCTTTGGATTTCACTGCTTTGCAGTCGTTGTCTTAGGATCATTCGATTTTGCTTTTGTTGTTATTCAAGGTTGCGAAGTTCCACCCAAAACCTGAGTGTTTCTGCAACGTTGTTGGTTTGACAAACGGAACTGAAATGAGAATATAAAAGGTTTGGTTGATTTAAATCGATGGTCCAAAGCAGTGGTCCCAAAAACAGCCAGTGACCCAGAAATATCTCTAACCTTGCGTTAGACTGATGCAAGACCAGTGTCGTGGTCGCGTTCCACGGTGGGTCACATGCGGTACAGAGTGCCACCGACAAACTATGACTCATGCAAGTGCTTGACAGACGTGCACGCTATATCCTATGAACCCCGATGTTGGTCTGCGACCATTTTTCCCGTTGTGCTATACGTGTATCAGTGCACATCCTATTCGTGACCATTGTCTAATTGTCATTAACGTTAATTCATGTTATTTCCATAATTCGAGTCCGTCGTGTAACGTTTTGTCCGGCGAGTAGCAAAAGAAAAGCATGCACGGCACCAAAAAGTAAACACTTATCCCGGCCGTTAAACAACCACTCCGTACATTCAAATGGGCATTGTGACGCCATAAGACGAAATCCGAGAAAATAGGGAAGTTTTGCGAAATGTAACTGCCAATTCATTAAGCCAAATGACCGATCGACTAGAAAATCCACGCTGCATAGACAGAAAAGGAAGATCTTGAAAAATAAATCTGAAAATAAGACCTATACCATGAGATGCAACGTGAACAGGGACACGACAACCAGTAAGGAAACGTACAATACAAGTGTCATATTTTCAATTCTTTGCAGTGGTATTTGTCTAATCATTCTATATGTTAGAAAGTAGACTGGAAGTCTAGACGAAATCCAGAATAGCCAAGGATTTTCAAGTCTGCATACGACAAACAAGAAATGTGAAGGCCAAACATGCATTACGGGGATCCCACAACAACGATCACAAAACACTTCCTGAAACAGAAAACCAGTGGGTAGCATTGATATTTTGGGGAATGTCTATCGTTTCGCGCTACGAAGCTCAAAACGAATGCCAATGTCCATATAAAATGGACTAACCTTGAAAGCACGACATCCTTTTTATCGCCCACCTCAAAGTTGGAAGCAAGAAGCGGATTCCAAACGTTCGAACTGACATGATCAACCTCTAAATATGCAACGCATGTCAACATATTAGTACAGTAAACACCTTCACTGATTTTTTTCACATGCTTTTCCGATAGGGAGTGAGCACACTTAGTTCCAGGAATATCATCTGTCAAATTTGAAGCAGGTTCGCGCGGCCTGTTTACTGGGCTCTTAGCGGAGACTCTCTGAGAGGGAAGTGCACAATCCGACAATTTCCTTATCCACTGAGGGCCAAACTTGAGCGCTTCCGATTGCGTAGTCATACTGTAAACTCTAGGAAAACCAGCTTGTAGGATAGATTGGACGGAGACCATACCAAACAAATACAAGAAGCCACAAATTATTCAAAATCAACAAGATCAGACAAACAAAGCCAGGCGATCAGCTGTGACCAACGCTTTTGAGCGAGGCGCGCAATAACAGACCGCTAATGTTCCTAACAAATTATTTCTTCACGCCTTCAAACCTTAGATGTAAACAGGGCGCGAATTTCTGCGGTTTCTCCCGCATTTTCCAAAACTTTCCCTTGGGCTCTGTGTTTTTCTGTTTGAACCAGTCATACAATTCGGCCGGTTTCTTAGATGAAATTCGCCTTTACCGTGAAGATGACCGCCAGGGGGCCGAGTAGACTATTTAGGTATAAGGCTGACAGTCAACATCAGGCGCGCGTGAAGAACGCAAGAGTGCTCATTTCCGTTAGGTTCAGCTGGGACACGAGAGAAGTGGCCCAAATTGCTAAACGAGCATTCACAGTTCTTCCGATGATTTGCACTTAAATCGGCATCCACCTCTGTGAGTATTATATTCTTTGCGTTATCCCCTTCTGCCAGGTACCCTGTTTCCGCAGTAAGAAAGTAGGTAAAAAGAAAAACATCCCACATCCGCGGCGAGAAAATGATTATTCAGCGGCCGTTCCAAACCGGCCTAGATTTTCAGATATAACACACGAACCTCTGGCATGCAGATAAGCTAGCTCACATCACTACACTTACCGTCTAATTCGATCTTAAACGCCTTATATATATTACTAAAGAAACCCGCTCTAGCCGCCAGCCGAAGGCGATGCCCTCTCAATTTTTCAATTCCTCCTGGTCCTAGAGTGAAGGTCTTCGGAGAGAATGGTTTCGGGAAGAATTCTGCCCGGATCTTTAGCTGTCTCCGGCGTCCCCACGAGAGCAACCCCAACAAGTCTTCTACACTTGACATTCATTCGTGAGAGTGTCTAGTCTTTGCACCTTCTCTAAACAATCCTTATCATTTTTCAATAGTGGAAACCGATACTGAACGCAATATTCTAATTGTGGTCTAACGAAAGCCATACCAATAGGAAGACAAATCTACACGTTTTGGCAAAACAACGCCGGCCTTAGCTTAAGTTTTCTCCCCTGGCTTTCTTTTCCGCCGCAGCTCACTGATCAGTCTACTTGAAATCTGACACAACTTGGATATCAGTGTCCTTTACTTTGTTAACAGCATTTATCGTGTAAAGGTCGTCCTTGTGTGCACTTTAGTGCCCCCTGGGTGTTTTGAAACCGGTTGCATTTCTCCCGCAAAATATGGTAGGTCGAATGTTTTTGTCCAGTTTATTACTTGAAGGATATCCCTGTCTAGTCAGCCGTCCAAAGAACACAGCCACTTTCATGTCATCCGCTAATAACAACCAAAGAGACTTCAGTATCGCGGCTAAAGCATTTAAGAACAGTTAAGGCAGCAGCGCCCCGAGTGCGGAGCCCTAGGTTATTCCACTGGTGACTGCCCTTTTGTCCTACCTAACCTCAAAGTCTCTGCTATAAAATCCTACCCACTTTAACAGCCTGCAGCAACTTCAGCGGCAGTGCATAATTGTTTACGGAGTTAAGTACCTCATTGAGGTGGAGGCAACATGCTTCTACCAGTACGCCTCTATCTCGTCCGCAGGTCACTTAGGCTAGGAATTAAGAGCGATTTGCAAATCAGAATCTCCGTTTACAAATCCATGCTAAGCATGGAATAGCGTCGAGTGCTGCATCAGATGTGGACACACGTGTTTCCTGATAATGCATTCTGACATTTCATTGGTCTGTAGTTCTCCACTGCTTACACTAGTAACTCTTGTGGACAGCCATTGGAGCTACCATTTTTCGGTCATGCAGCAAATATTCCTGCTGCAGAGTTGCTTTTAAACCCAAAAATCTACCCCACCAAGAGGCTTTATCACTGTTGGGTGAATAACTTCCGGGCCTGCTGATTCAACACCTTTTATATTATATCGATATATATGTGAGCCAAATCTCCCAAGGGTCGTCAATGTCTGATGACGGGAGTGGACGAACTAAATATACGAAAGCCTTCATCAACCTTGTGCGCGCAGTTACGATAGCCACTTAGTACTTCTGCGTTAAACACCCCATCCGTTCTTAGTCGGCCGACCTTCCTCAGTGATCATTTTAGAGGAATAATCGTGGCATTTCTTGGGTTGTTACCTGATATCTTATAGCCCCGCGCATTACCGTTTTCAAGGTGCTGTCCTACCTTTTTTTAATCTCCCCCCAGCAATGCGAACTCAGTTTGGAGGACGAGAAGTGACTCCTTCATCACCCTCCACAGGTTCTCCACAATGGTTTCTTCAGCGGCCCGCGGCGGATCCAACGCCCCATTATGAAGTTTAATCACTATCATTTCCTCACTGTTTGTTGGCATCTGAGGCGGCGCCTTTGGAAGGCACACAAGATGCAATTAGTAATCCCGTAACCGCTCATACCTAAAGCCGGATATAGCTGCAACTGCTGTATATCCCTGGTTTGTCTTGTAATCATGAGGTCCATTGGGAATACTACACAACCACTCATTTACCTAGGGCTCTCTTTGATACGTAAATGCATGTCGCTTCCGCGCATTTACACTAATGATTCCTTCTTCCGAGTCCCTCCAGGCATGTTTGCTTTTAAAGCCGATGTTCCCAAATTTGAAATCATCCACGATGAGTACCTTGGAACCCTTCAATTCTTGGAAGAGTTGGATATATTCCTCAATGCTGGAACTCGGGGTGAGATGCACGCGGACCAAATGAAACATCCTCTTTTATGGTTACTTGAGCGCAACGGTATGTAGCTGAACATGCCTTGTGCATAATCCATCGCCCGATTATAGGTGATTCGTGTATTTTCTAACAAAAATGGTTTTTTCTCCGCCTAGAAATTCATCCTTTCCGTGCTACCCACGTTCTACAAATTCTTCTAGTACTGCCAGGAGTAGACGGTCATCGTTGGGTGATCAAATTTCTGTAACTGCCATGAAAAACCCATGATGGTCCACGGCAAATGCAACCAGCTACGGCTACTTGTTACGTACGCCAAGTGCATTTGCGCAGCCTACCCACCCCTGGACCTTGTGCTATACGGTAGCAGCACACTTTGGCTTGGTGATGTGCGCGGCTGCTAAGAGTCTGGGCAAGCCTCGAACCCCTATTTATCTTAGATGATTTTGTACTTGGAATAGTGCCTTGGACGTCATACCTTAGGAGAGGCCACTTTTTCCTCGCGAACCAGCGAAACTACTTAACACCTGTGTCACAACTTCATTCTCGTTATTTTTTTGTTGGCCCTACAAAGGTGTACCTGTTTCATCGTTCCCGGTGCTGCGATTCGTAACTCCATCAGTAGATTGTTCAGCTGACAGGCCCTCTTCTGCCACCTGGCTCACCCACCCCTCATTTGCAGTGCAAATTCGATCGGGACCAGGGCCATTCTGCTGCCCCGGTCTTGAGTGACCTCGCCCACAGTCAGCATGGCTGACATTCCAACGAGAATCCCCTGGGCTTATTTTGGTGCTCTACCTTGCGGACGCGAGATTCCTACTACTTTATCTCGCCCCTTGAGAGGCACTTAAGGGACTATGTGATATCTTCCCTTTGTGCCGTGGTGAATGCCCACCGCCTCTGACCTCTGACGGTGATATCTCGAAACTACACCAGTAGCGGCCTTACTGTCGCGAGTCCAAAGACCTGCTAAGGATGCATCCCTGCGCTACTTGATGCTGCATTAGGCGTAGTCCTGCAAACCTTTGGAGTTCCCTAATTTACCCATGGTACAAGTCACTTCTGGTTATGGATCTTTTAGTAAACGGATCCTAGCCATTGAGGAACAGCAGGCTGCCTCCCCTGGTGGCGATCACCACTTGTCTTCAAATCGGCTCCCTTGTTTCTCAAAATGGAACATCCAACTTAAACTAGAGACCTTCAAGACCGGGTTCTGACTTCTTCCGCGGGATGTTCATTATTTTTCGTTGGTACTGTTCACTTGCCTCTTTTTGGTTTTCATCTTTTCCTCCTTGATTAGCACTGGGGCCATGGGTGGTGGCGATAGAATCACGCTTGTTGCCATGTTCTTTTGGGCTTCTATAACCTTCAATTTGACCTTGGTACTTGGTTTCTCGCTTATGTTCACACTGGACGTGCCACACTGGGCTTTAACCCTCTCCACCATTGAGCTTTCTGCGGCACTTTCAAGGTTGTTGAATTATATTCTGCATTGGTTGCCACCCTTGCATGATATATATTTTTCGCGGTTTTTGTACTCGGGGCAGAGCCATTCTAGCCAATCTTTTCAGGCGTAGATTGCGTGGTGCTCGTTTTTTAACCCGGAGCATTTCGCATGGGCCCATCTTTCACAGCCGAAGCACTCGTTGCTTTTACTCGCCCTTCTTCCGGGGGGACCCGAAAAACAAGCACGCGAGATAGGCCTGGTATTGTTTCAAACGCCAAATGAAGCCAAAAATGGATACATTCCCGACCAAAAGAATAAATAATCCAAAAGTTGGTCAACGTGGCACTTTAGAGATGTTACCGGGGTTTTTTGCAATTTATCGGTAATGTATTTCGGCAGTTTAGTAATACAAAAACCACGGAGGTCCTCGGCAGGAACAACAAAAATGCTTCGTTCTTCGAAACGCAGATAAATCGGTTGCAAATTTGCAAGCGGCCAAATCTCATTTTGAACCGAGCAGCCCCATGATCAGGTACGCCATGCGGTCCGCCCATAAAAAAATGGCCCTAGCATTCCTGAACAGCCAAAACGAAAGTATCGAAGGCGAACTCCTCCTGGCCGGTTCCATGCTTTTGAAATCTGTTCCGTAAGCCCGCCCGATAACACCTCCCGGCTCGTGGCTTGGGGTGTCTCGATTACCTCGGTTTGCAAACATCCCGACAGCTCTGGTCAACTCTGTTCGGCGTGTGGTACTTAATTAGGGAAGGAGGTACACCTACATGTAAATCTGCTTTTTCGATAGGCTTTTTCTGTTTTCAACACGGAGATGGCCGGCTGCGTTTAGCGCTGCCTGGTGCTGAGCAACTGCGAATTCAGATGGCGATCACAGCAAGCTGGTCGCGCTGGTAGTGACTGACTAAAAGTCATTGCTCCGTCATAGGTCCAGGACTGGTTTGGAACTTTCACCTGATGTGCACTAAACGGCCATTCCCGAAGATCCAGTTTGTCAAGGCCTAACCGGGCTCACGTGAATCCGGCTTAAAGGTCACACTCACAACAGCTCCCTGGTAACCATTTAAGGCCATCGGCACTACACACGGGTAAGATGATGAATCGGTCTTTTGTATATGGGCCCAAAAAATTGCACAATTCTAAGTGGTTTGGCGATTTCCTCCTGATATTTCTTCCTGACTGGATGTCCGGTCCCTGCGAAGGTCAAGTGAACGAAGTCTGTGATCGTGCGAGCTCTTGTCTATTAACGTTGTTTTTTCTATGAACTGCGTTGAACATAGCACGCAAAAAACGATGATCGATTGTCCTGTGCGATGAAGCTGCCATTCTGAAGCACCCTTACAGCGTGGAATCTCACGGAAGTCCTAAGCCGAATCCGTCAGGTAAAACTGACTTCACCAGAAGGCGCCAGGTTTTGGAATCTAAACGGTACTTTGTTACCCAGTGTCATGCTTGGTTAAACGCAATGTGGATTGCGGGCAAGCTTGCATACAAAAACTCAGTGATTTTGTTGCTAATATATTCAGTAAGGTTATGTCACTGGTGTCATAAATATTTTATTATGAATCACCGTTGAAATGATAGAACGAGTGAACCGAATCGTCCATTCGGTGACACAGCGAACTTAACATTCGGGCAAGAAAGAAATGACTATGTTAGGGGCATGATAGATGAGAAAATGGGAGGAGCAGTGTGACACGGAAAGCTTAACGCACGATTGCACTTGTAAAGTATGTACTTCTGTAACGAGAACAAGAAACAAGAAAACGACAGTTACCAGAATTAATAGGACGGCAGCAAAGGAGAGTTGGCGCTTACTAAAGACCTTGGTTTCAGCAAGATTTTCAGGGGTTGTTGACCAGATTTCGCCTTCAGTGAAGCCATATACATTACGATTTGTTCTGCAGTAGTTTAGACCTCGTTTAAAGCTACCTGGTCCTTGAGAGATATATGGGCAAAACAGCTGGGAAGCTAGTAGAAACCAAATCCAACCATAATGGCGCTAGTAGGTGGCACTGGTTGTGCGATGGTCGTCAAACCTGAAAATGACCGCTGAGGATCAAATCACATTTAATCTTTCCTCCCAGCTGAAAAAGCTGAAGGCGGTAGCTAAGCCGTCCGCTCGATGCACTCCGACGATGGCGGTGGATCTGGACCATTTGCTTGCCCAGTTACTTAACCGCGCGTATGTGTGAAGCAAAAGCGAGTCAATTATGTTTGTGTGAATAGCCAACTATCCCGTTAGCAGATACTGTTCGTCTAGATTAGAGGGAGGCACCCTGCTAACGAACCACCGCCACCTTGTGGATGGCAGGAGGAGTGGAATACGTGGTCAGGATTTGCTGCAGCTCTGTGGCAGGGCGGACAACCCTGAAAGCAGTGGATAGGAGACAATGGATGGGTGCCAGTATATATGAATAAACATGGATTATATAAGGAATCTGGAATTATTTAACTGACCCCGAATGGAGAAAAAATGGATTCATGAAGAAATTCATCAGTGACATAAACCCGTATTTGCGTCGCTGCGAAGCAGACGATGAGGGCGGGAATTCTGAAGTGATGGCAGAGAACAGCGACTGGGCGTGTACCAGCAAACATTTGCATGCTTGTTCGTGTTTGGAAAGAAGGGAAAACCGTGAGCATCAGCCCATGCTCATTGGTAGCCGCTATATTTTGTACACCGAATCGTTCAAGAATAAGCAAAAGGCCTATGAAAATGTTTACAGAGCCGCAAAACCCGTGGTGACTGGCGCACATATCCAGTTATTCAGGTTCCAACGTGTGACGGGTTGGTGGACATTAAAAACAGGTTTGGAATTGGGGTCTCTGAGTAGAGGTTGGAAGCAGTGGGTAGTTATGGTTTGGGTTGAAGGGTAGGCTTGTGGACGGGGGTATCGGGGTCGGAAAACTGTCCTTGCGACCAACCAAACGAGTCCTTCTCCGCATGGATTCGGTCAATGCAATTCGCACTTTCTGAGAAGCGCTCCGAAGCCTAAGAGCAACGCGAAGCCCCATTCAATGCAAACCCAAGACAGAAGGATTGCCCTACAAATTCCTTGACGATACTCCTGAAGTAAAAACCACTTACGATACGATCATACCTTTGACGGCGAATGTTAGTCATTACCAACTAAAATTTAGGTAAAAGTGGAACGAAAACTTCTGCGAGATGAGCGAGCGATCAAAGGAATAAATGAAAAGTACCAGCCTTGTTATAGCAAACGAAAAAGGTTCCTCACCATCGATCAGACCCAACAAGGCCTTCCTGAGCATGAAGGGCAAAAACAAAGTAAAGGAACTGAATGTCTACGTCTTGGGAGAGAACGCAATGCTGGACCGATATAAATCAAACTTTCCTTAGATAGGCTGTCTCGTGATTATTTTAAAACCTGTAAAATGATTTCAGTGAGATTACACGAGGAAAAACAAGAAAACGAAAGTGCGTCCGCAGAAAGTACACGGCTACCAAAGTCGGAAACACTACCAGTGAGTTTGGCAAGGATATCTTGACATCGAGTAAAGAGAAGGTGGATGTAAAGAAGCAAGCAATTTTTTTCACTTTCGATTCTACCCCTGTAGATGGACGAAGAGGAGACTGATCGCGCGTTGATTGGTCAAGCCCTCCAGGCAATCGCGAGGTAAAATGAGCAGACCAGTCGGAAGACAAGGTGCATAGTGTAGGAGGTTCAGAAAATCGGTTTGTTGAACTACTTTGAACGAATTCCCTAGCATATATTTTGTGACGGGGAATAGACGGAATTAGAGTAAAACCCTTGTAAGCTCTGTCTGGCTGATTGTATTTTTCAACTTGATGGGTTTAGCTGTTTCTTGGGAACTAGCTGAGCGCGAAATGGGGCAGAACTTACGTTGATGAATGAGAAACCAAATATGGGACCCATTCCTTTTGGTCTTTAGAAACCCCAACAAGACCAGTGTACAAGCTAGTCAAGGTCACCCTGGACGAAGGAGAGTTGACAATGGGCCGAGGGAACGCGGCGGTGTTGGCCTTGCGATCCTGAACCGAACTCTGAAATGTCAAACCATAATCCAGCCGATCAATCTACCAGTGTGCTAAAGCGCTTATCAGAGCCACCGGCTTGCGGATTTTGGCTCCGCATGGTCCTTTAAACCGTTGGTGACCCACTATCTTCCAGCACCTAAAACAATCTACTAAATATCGGGCGACCACGGCCAAAAAGTTGAACGATGCATTGACGTATGCAAGGCTTCTGCCACAATGCATCGTGGCACATTGCTACCCGTTCTCAGAGCCAGATAAACAGTCAACCGAGGATGCTCTTGCAGGTACTGGAAACTTTAGAACGTCACTCACTGTGATTCCGCAGATGACGCTGCTGGATTTGTTGTTATGCCTGCTTCTTTATAACGATTCAGTCTATCGGTCATAACCATTTGGCTTTCTCTTTGTTGGCTATTGCACCGGATGGGCCAGGAAGTGGCCGTGGCCTCTGAATATGACTAAATACGTCTGCCATCGCTTTCACCCAAGAGTCTTGGGTCCTTGTTTACCGTAGGCTCGGCAAAAAAGCCTATGATCATTTTGTTTGGGCCGATCAGTGCAGCATAGGATGTTAGATGTTCAGGAGTGAAATGTTTCCACTCAGGCCGGCTGTGTGTTGTCCGGTGTCACAGATTTTTCACGCTCATATGCTTTCTCAGAGTAAAATAACAAGCAAAACAACCGCCAGAGGGCTTTCTGCCTCTTCTAAAGAGAAAGCGTTTCCTCGAGACGGACTCAGATGGTGGCAGACTAAGAAAGTCAACCAGATTAACCGAATTCTAGGCCACTTTTCCACAAATGTGTAGTGACTTATGGAAAACTTCATAGGGCTCGAAGGATAACCAACGGGATTTCAGTTTAACAGAACAGTATAACCAATGAGAGTCCGAAAATTATCATGCTTCACTTAGATGCTTGCTAAGTGACGTCTAGGTTTTCGAGCCACACGTCTTTAGCACTTTATGACTACATGTGGGATCACTACTTTGTATCGTTTGGCCTGGTGTCAGATGGCAGGTTGAAGCTTCTGTGTCCACGGTTTGCCCAGAAAGCAAGCCTCATCAACCAGGACAGGAAATCTACGGTTGTTTCATGACTATCCACCGTTTGACCGTGGCGTGCCTGTGGGCAGCGAAGTTCGTACATCATATCCTTCTCCCGTCAAGTTGAGCTGGGGTTTAAAACTTTGTTATTGAAATGTTAACTTTAGACATTTTATAAAACTGGAGAATGTTTGGCTTGAAAGTTTGCCATTAAAAAATCTCTATGCGACAGTAACAGGCTGAATCTCGCCTTAAGAGAAATAAAATTGTCAGGAATGAACAAGGGAAAAAGAAAAACTCCGCGTGCCAGCAAGGAAGGAATTGCTGGACTTGGGAAAACGTCGAACACTAAGAGTGCCGTCATTCCTTCTAAAGCTGGTACAAGTAGGCAAGAAAAGCGGAGGACAGGCTGCCGCCTTGGTTGACTGTCGGTGGCATTGTCCATTTAGTAGCCAAAAATCAGATATCAAGGACTAAAAGGCGGTAAGTGGGCTGGAGTTGAGCACTTGAAGATGAAGCTGAGCGAAACGTGTGGCTCGACACGCGATCATACTCATACCAACGACAGTAGAGAGTGAAAAATTGTTTGCTGCGTATCAAAGTTTGTGTGAGTGAACTACGAGGGCAAATATTTTCCGGTGGACAAAAGTTACATCAACGATAAGCTAGGGAAGGGAAAATTATTGATTAACTTAAGCATGAAAACGTAAAAACGTGACTTGCCCAAGGTGCAGTTTTGGTAGCTACGAAAGACGGGAATTTGCAAAATCGCGACTGTTGGAGATCAATCACTGATCCAGAGGAGACTAGATGTGGAATTAAATTGGGGATAAATGCCTCTTTCTTACATCCTTTGGGCCCCAAATTCTAGAAAATAGTGGAGCAGTTCCAGACGTCAAAGGACTTTGAGGGTAAGATGCTTCCGAAAATGGAAGGCAATTGTTCGGCATTGTTTCTGTAAGAACTCCGGGGGAAAGGCAAACAAACTCAAAATGAGAAATGGAATGATAATATTGATGAATGTTGATCGTAAAAAGTTCATAAAACGATAAATTCTTTTGCTGCTGATCCGGATTGAACAACTCAATAAATTGGAAAGTGTCAGTACACAGGAGGGGACGTGGGCGGGAGTAGGCCGGTAATAAAAAGGTGCAGGTCCTTCGGTAAAGCCTCGTTTTGCACATAAAGCTTGAGTGACAAGTTCCAGAGGTCAACTCAGGATGCGCGATACGCCACTATGTGTGCATGCAAATCAAAGCTGTCGTCCTCGTCATCTTGTGTGCCCCACCCAAAGGAGCAATTTGGACGCACTCGGTGCGGATGACATAGAATACGATATTGCTGGAAACCGCGCAGCATTGATAAGTTAAACAAGACTGATCATAAGTAACTCGATCCAGACAACATATTTCTTGGAAGCAGTTGCGCAAGTTCTCAGCTAGGCTTTTGGCAGTAGGGGCGAAACACGGGGATTGGAAGAATCTTTCAGGTCCAGGAGGTTGCGGCATCTGCAAATGAATAAATGGTTATTGTAAACGGTGCTTTGCCATCAACCATGGGTTTGTAGCAAACAAAACTGCAACTTCTGGGCTAGTGAATGTGACAAGTCCTTTAGGGAAACGACTGAACGTGATACTCTCTGATGAGTGATCCGTGGGTGAAGTGTGCTACCTCTCTGATCACTGAGTCTTTGGGATGGGATAAACGATTTTCAAATCGCGGCATGAATTTCGCATGGGATCTATGTCCAGAGCCGGAGTAACTTGATAATTTCATTAGGATTTGCAAAAGGAAATATAATTGAATGCAAGCCAAATCACAGGTAGAATGCACGTTCGCCGCGGCAAGTGAATAAAGTAGGCGATTTACCTGAGTTTATGAGGATGTTATGATTGTTTCAGATATTAACAGACGAACAATATACAAAGGTAAAAAGAATTTTAAAATAACCTGATATAGGAAATGGCCAAAGGCTTTAACAAACAGATGAAGCAAAAATCAGTTTGAAATATGCGTGGAAAAAGCTAGGATGCAACGACTCGAGCAAGGGAACCAGCGATCTGAAATGAGGACACCCGGCGTTATAAAAACATACAGGTGACTGAAAGAAAGCAAAATAGACAGATACAGCCTAGGCCACTAAGCTGGACGATGGCTTTTGAAAATTAGAAATAATGATTTGATCATGAAGAGAGGAAGGTTTGGTCATATAGGCTGGATGAGGTCAGCTCTGCTCACTGGTACCGCAAGGATCAACAGCAGCCTTCGTTTGTTGTTTACGTGCACCCCATATACCGACTTCCTGCATTTTCCCACAGTCCCTTTTTACTCACGTCTAAAGTATGGATAGTTTCTCAACGGAAATCCTAAACCTCCGATCTCCATTCAGAATCGGAGTTAAATCCTTTCCATTCTTCAAGCACGGTTTTGACGCTTTCATTATGCACCCGAGCCTTTCTCTGCTGCTTGGCCAGCCTCTCACATGCTCCCCTTCGGTGCGTACCCATTATGCTGATGCAAATCTACTCCTTGAATTAGTTCAGCATTCTCCCTTACGAGGAGTGATTTCAAGCACGGAAGCATCTGGTTTTATTCCCAAGGCGGAGTGGGATCAGTCACTGAGAAAACATCAGTCCACCTGAAGCTCTCATGATTGCAAGGCATCGTTAGAAAATATTTTTTTCTGAGTTTGTTTGCTCGATTATGCTTGGTTTCAAATCTCACGCCGCAAGCTAGCCTTGACTGCAGTTGTCACAGCGGAAGAGAGTACTGAAGTCTGCACCTTCTGACAAAACCTATCTATCTGAACGATAGTTATAGGTCAACCCTTGCCACCCTAATAAGCTGTTCTCAGTTTTAAATCAATGAACTATGATTTTTTAGTTTTTACTTCGTATCTCAAGTGTCTTAACAAAGCTGTCCCTGAGTACACAAGGTTGGAGCCAGAACCTTCCACTCTGTCATCATTGTGCATAAAGGTTTGGCAGTGCCTTGCCCAAGAAGCAGATGCCGGATTCTACTCAGCTGTCCTACAATAAGTCTAATGTGATTAGCTTCAGACATTTGACGTCCAAATATCATGGAATATTGGGTTCCCCAGCCCAAAGGCATTAGACTTTTCCTGGCCACCCATCCTTCTTGATTTTGAATTCTTCGTTCTTTATTTGATCATTCGGTGTCCGAGGCTAGCGGTTTTCCAAGTCCCCCCACATCAACAAGCAAACCCTTGGTTTTTGAAATTTCTGCCACGAATCTACCGCGTTTAATTACTAACAGCCTTAAACCCATTTATCTCAGGTCTTCCATAAATGACTGCTTCTCTCCACTAGGATTTTTGCTGCAGGCGTCTTTTCTTCCTCATGGTCACAGCAATATTTCCAGCTTCTCCTTCAATTTATCTGACCTCTTACCGCAAGGTACAAAAATGACCAGCCCGAGAACTGTTCCGTGCGGCAACACATTATTGAATCGCATTTGGACACCTCAGTTGAGATAGCCTAATGTTTGCCCTATATTCCTAACTCTGTCTCCCAGGTTACCGTTAGTTAGCGGCACCCAAGGAATGTCTAAAACTGTTTCACTGTGACGGTGGAAATTGATATCAAGGAAGATTAATGCTGTCTGATTCCTGCCAAAGTGTGTTGTCATATGAAATTTGTAAAATTAAGTCTCCTTCAGCTGCTTTGTCGTGATAAGCCTATATTTAGGTCACGTAATAAAATCTGGTACAGCTTTACACAAGCCTGCCTAGGCAGCTGGCCAATGGGCACCGTCCAGCAAGAAGCTTATATAGTACAAGCAGCTAGCAGAGCAAATAAACGGAATGTATTTCACGATTAACGACGTCTGGTTTGTGCGGGAAAGAGGGATTTACAAACAAACTTGAAGCTATCTGCTGACTGCAGTATTCACCTTGCTGTCTGCGATTGTCCGTGCTTATTGGGAATTTGTCCCTTCTTTACTGCGGCTGACTGAATGCCGTACGTCAGCTTCCAGCGAAGCACTGCATTTGGGGCCTTGCAACAGCGTTGCCTGGGGTTAAACAGTTGAGCTCTAACGGGTGCACTCGAGTTCCATGGTGATGTTTTCAGAAGGTTGTGAGGTAAGAATAGCAGAATGATTTTCTCATCGCTGGTGGCCGTTTGCTGCAATCTTGAGTGAGAACGCAGCATCTCTAAGATCACCGGTTCATGTTCCATTGGGCAAAATGCAAGCACGACTACTAAATCAATTAACTTGCTAAATTTCCGGGACACGTAAAGCAAAACGTTTTGCTGCTTGGTTCATGACTCCTCTGATGGCACAGGCCGTCAAATGCGGTTTTTGAGGACAACCTAGACTCTAGTTGCAACGTCGGCTGATTGCGGGTTCCAGCCATCCTGAACCTTGGAAGAAGCTACCGACCAAGGAAGACATGGCATTTGCTGGTTTATGGACTCTGTGTAGACAACCTTTTGATGTCTTCACAGGCAAAGCTTAGGCTCCTACTCTTCATTACTGCATGACCCAGGTCTTCCCATCAGGCAACACACACATAGTCAGAGCAGGAATCCATCTGACCATAAATGTCACAGCAGGGAGAATCGCTGCCTCCCGAGCAGAGTACCAAATGCTCTATGCAGTTCATGTAGAAAGACCGGTTGTGACCAGCGGTTGAGCACTAGGCAGCCAAAGCTTAATCCCTCACCCAAACCACAATTAATCGGCAGGTTCTGCAGTGCTGGACTGAAAAGGTAATAAACGCGAAAACATAAGCAACCCGTAATATGCAATCACAGGGACTCCAAATCAAAGCCCGTCATTGTACAAATATACGCATGTGGTTCACTTGGGCCGCAGACAACGAGCGTCAAGGTCGTGCGAAGAATGCGAACAGACAAACTTCCAAACAGGGGGGCGGTATGCATGGGAGAATGAACAGGTATCATGTCTACAACAACGATTTCAAGAATTCCAAAATAAAGTTTTTCCCGGAGGAATTCACATTGCCGTGCCGTTATATTCAAAGCATTTGCGGAGAGTCCAAATAGAGTGCGATGGGTACGGACAATGAGGCTGCGGAAGACGTCATCGGTATGCTGACAACAAAACTGTTGACCCACTCGAATCAATTTATTTACCAATTTATTGGGTTTCAGCGTGGAGTGAAGTCATCAGCTTACTGAATACACTGGGGTTAACGAAATGGCTATTTATGAGGTCTTTGAGTTGATCTAGGTACAGGTTCCTATAAAGATCAATGTTACGCAATCCCAACGCTCCACGACACCTGTCTCAAGGGTCTTGACGAGTCCATCGTTTCAGCGCAAGCGAAGCACAGTTGCGTCTCAATTTATTTTTGGTCTTAGGCGACAGTCCCTCTTTCGTAGGGTGGAGTGCGTTGCGTGTGTTGGTTCAGTCCACCTCAATATGTCTGGTGCCATTTTCTAACTCAGAACGGCCAGCAACCCAAAGTTTGGTCTTCGTGTTGCTATAACTGTGACGGCCTGGTACCAAACCGGTTGACAGCAAAAGTCGATGACGTCCTGTTTCTTCCAAGTTAACGGGTGTTGCTTCATAGCCAATGGCAAGGTGTATTTAAGTTCGTAAACGAAACGGAGCAGCAGGAAATTATTTCGCGCAACAGTTCTTCCATCCGGACAGCCCTGATTTTGGAGGTGATGAAGAGTCACGGCCAGACACTTTGCGCTTTGGCCGTTAACGACTGACCTTTAATCATGTGTTGCAAAGGTACATCTGTAATGGTTTGGAGCCCAGGGATTTCATGCAATTAACAGTGGTTGATTAACGTTTATTGAAAATCCACCTATAAAATGGAGGCTTACAAAATGCCCCATCGCTAGAACCCAAGGCGCTGACTTACGTCACATTTTAACGTTTTGCCTTTCAGCCTCAAAAAATCCCCTGACATGTTAAGCGCCATCAAGGACAGGGTGATTCAGAGTTTTGGTGAGATTCTCGGCCGCCAAAATGCCACAATCACCACTGGTTCCACTAGAGGGTACACTCTCCAAAAGTGATTCGTGATAGGCGCATCGAATCAACGGAATTTTGGTAGAACAAGATCTCGAAGAACTGTCCAAGATTCAAAAGCGGAGCGCAAAGTGTTTCTTCACACCGTGGATGGTGATCATCCGGAGGACATGAATGACCTATAGGCAAGCGTTTCTGTCGGTTTGTGATGAAACTTGCCTATGATGTTGCAAATCTTTAGGAGCAGTTTGTTTCCCTTTTAGCGTAGCAGCAAGGAAAAAGTACGACTTTAGCGCTGATTTAAAGACCTTCAAAGCGGCATTCGGAGGCCCCTGGAAAAGAAAAAGTGCTAACGGGGAATACCTGGGTGGATCTTGAAGGAATAAATCGTTTTCAGAAGGCTATCCGAGGAAGTCCGAGTCGGTTCGTTATGAAACAAAGTGCCACTCTTTGTTTTTTGGGTTAAACTAGGCTATTTCTTACTTTATGAAGCAAATTTGAATGCTTTCGATAAATGTTTTGTACTAACTGATCAAATAGAAACACCAGGTAATACCGCAGGGGGCAACGGGAATATATTTTATAAGTGCTTTAGAAAAATTAGTTGCGCGAAACCCTGGACCGAATTCCATCAAGCCTTAGATGACTGGATAAGTGCATGCCGTGAGAAATTCAGACAGGGAATGGAAAAGAAATTGGGCAACATTGAGCTTGCACGGGGTATGAGTCTCACATAGGCTGGTTGATACTTGGGATAGAACACACCTGTGAGCATCCACCTGGATCCTGCCAGTAAAGAAAGCTTATTACCATGGTGGCACACTAGCAGCCTAAAGTACACAGGCTGACGTAAGTTCTTTTGATCTCAGTGGCACGGTCGTTGCGATCATGCCACCAGTAGAAATAATAGGTACACTGGAGCCGCACGTAAAATGCATATATAAGTTATACGAATAAATGAAACGATGGACTATCAAAATTTAGTCACCAGTAATAGGTGCGCCAAGATGTCGTTCAGGCTAACAACGACGCAAGATGGAGAAGGGACAAACTTTGGATATAAAATGGAAGCGGGAGCCAAAACAAAAGACCTTGGATATGCGAAGGTTAATGACAACAAAGTCTTTGGAGCTGTCATCTAAATAAGTGACGGGTTGTTAGGGTCTGACTGACAGGTGAACCAGCAGAGGGATTAGAGGAAACCGTAACATCACAGGTTTAGATGTTCGGTGGCCAAAAGTTGAAACAACAGAAAGCTATTGCCTACGTAAGGAAGGCAAACGTGAGTAACGGAAAGCAGTTCGATTAATCATTCAAAGGACAGTTTTCTTGTCAGGGGATCATCAAAGAAAGCTTTTAGTAAGGAGGACGTGCACTATAAATCATCAGCAGAGTAAATGGTTGAAAGGCGGGAGGAGTGCTGGCAACAGAACATCGGAGCCTTGCCGAATCCTAAGGTTGTGACCGTTTTGGTCGTGTAATTTTATTGAAATTAGCGGATGCAGATGATCAGGACAGACCATAGCTTTTTAGCTGGCGTAAAAGTTTAATGACGCATGCTCATCGCAGATGGTGTCAAACAGCAAACCGCCAGAAGGGATGCCCCATGGAACGCTTGGATTCAGATTGTCATAGGAGGTCTTTATTTTCGGTGGCATTTGTGTATTTGAATGACTTGGCATCTATTCAGACCAAACCAATTTGGCCCAGAAATAGCTTCTGACAAACAGTGAAAGGAGAAAAACTTAGAGAAGGCAGACAACGCTGAAATTATACTTCTCAAATAAGAAGTAGCGCCGTGTTTCCCAGCCAAAATCTTGTGGGACCTATGTTGCATTACAACGAACCATATTTTCAAAGTTTTCTGTTGAAGCAACTTTGAAGTCGATCCTTGGCTAAAAGGCATCACCAATCAACTGTTCACATGACAAAGAGAAGTAAGGCTGTCGGTTAAGATCGGAAGGACCAGCTGTGTGTCCAAGGCTTGTATGGGAATAACTGCCGAGTGGGACGCCTCTGTGAATTGTTTTGGTTGCTCCCCGGAAATCTATGAGTGGCGCACAAAAATGTTTTGACGGACACACAAAACATAGTCTAGCACTTTATGGTTTTCGTTGCTGGACTCTAATTGACAAACCCGAACACTATGATTTGTGCTAGAGACAAACTGTGCTCGGTTTGGATATTTCATGTTCCTGGGCGACTTTTTCTTGGAGGAGACTCTTTCGGCAGTAGCCTTGGACATTTAATGTGTAGGAAGGTCAGACCAGGGTACTGTTAAAAGGCAAGGTACAGATTTATTTAAAGCCCGAAAGACATGTTGGTGGATTCGATAACGATGGCGCTTATTGAACCAGACATGTGCCCCGCAGCACATATTGGCCTGGCCGGTCCGGCTGCCACCCATCACCTTATGAACTTACCTACCTTTCGAAAGCGGAATAGCCCACGCTCAATGGTAAACCTCTGTGATCGTTTCATAACAAGAATGACGGTTACCTCTAAGACACAGAAAGCCTACCGCCTGTCCACTGCAATTTAGCAGCCGACAAAATCACGAAAATGTACTCACATTTCGATGGCTCTACTACTCAGCAGATTGCTTCGTGAGAGTCAGCAAGATTACATCAAATGACGGTCGTTTTCGGTTCGACATATTGAATGCTTTTACTGTGCTATGAGGCGAAAACATGTCGGCCCTCAGGGCCTAACTGGAAATGACTAGGGCATTCAATCACGCACCCCAAAATCGACCTGTTCAGAATCTCCTGTTTTGAAATAACCGGTCCAGGCATCTATTGGCCCTTACCCTGTTTTACGGGCCGCTCTATAGTAGTTCAGACTAGTAAACGTATAGTATCTTCAATGACGTTTACCACTGGTGGAATCATTTTTCAAAATTCCCATTTATCGAAAGGTTCGAAGAATACCTTCAATCTGGTGATTATATTATACAACATGATTACAAAACCTGCAAACATATCGGCAAACATCGAGAAATATTCCATCAATGTTGCCGTTATTAAAAACTAGTAGGAAGAAGGGATAACGGACTTCGATGCTGTTTTCTGTCAACTCAAAGTATTATTATACTCTGGTGCTGTTTCAGTCAGATTTGATTAACTCAGCCATGTTATTTGACTGATGAAATAGGCAAAGAGGAAGTGGGCTTTGCAGGGACCAGCACTTGGACTGTGGTACGCTTATTTCCAGTTGAATAATGGCCGGATAGTTATCAGGGGGAATGGAATGTGGCAGTCGTTTCTGAGGCCTAATTTGCATTAATAAAACGAAATCCGATGTCTAATGAGGCATTATAAAGAGGGCAGGCGCTCCTTGAATTTTGTATCCTATGATTTGAGATCCAAGTTATGCAAAAGTAAAATTTGATAGAAATAGAAGACAAATAATTGATTCGAATGGGAGTAGACCAAGCTTAATGAGCTAAAGTCTGAGGGTTTCAGGTGGGATAGTGCCACCTTTCGTTCCAGCCGCAGTTCCAGTTAGATTGCAGGACTATATGAAGAAGTGCCTGATCATTCAGGTGATTACAAAGAGAGCTCCAAGGATCAGGCAATGCTTCGAACACAGGAGCTCCCAACTTTGAAGACAAAAGCGAGGGCGGCTCAACCATTATTCCTATGGTAGATGAAAGTGGCATGCCATCAATGGATAGAAATACAAAGGTGGAAACACTTTGATCCATTTTGGAGTCGTGCTCCATGAAAGTCTAATGAAACAAGACTTCACAACGCACCGCCCTGAAAGTCAAATATGCTGAGTTGTAACGGCACTTTTCATTTACAGTTGACTTTTCCAAGTTTATTCATTTGCACCATTTTTCTGACGCTATCTGCCGCCTAAGTGAATCTTTTCTTCGAAAGAAGAATCTAGGGCGCCGAGGCATGAAAAGCACCTCATAATACTTTCAAAACTAGATAAATTAAGACTCTGTGACTGCAAACCATCAGTGACTTTCCTAGTTTTGCCTAATATTGAGTCCGTACCAACCCCAAAAGACATAGCTGAGACGTTCAATGAATATTGCGCCACCTCCATGAACCGAGCCACAGACAGCGACCCACCCCAACCACAGAATATGAATAACCCCACCTTATCCGCTGTGTCCTTTGACGCTGAGACTATCGCACGACACTTAGCCAATTTTAAACCAAGGTCTCACTAAGGCCCTGATGGCATCCCTCTAACAGCCATTCTTATTTGTGTCCCTGACTTACTCTTGCTACTGCTCAACCACTTTACACTTTGAATTAACTCTGGTGTAGTTTCGGTCAACTGGAAGCACTCTGTTATAACCCCAGCCATGAAAAGGTTTACTTTAATTTAGGTTCCAATCACCGTTCCAATAACCACACGCCTGTTATCCAAAGAGTCGTGTAGAAGGTGGTAGAACAATCCATCATAGATAACCTTTTATCCTTCAAACTACTAAGCCCAAAACAGCACGGATTTCTCCAATGACGTTCTTGCTCCACTTGTCACTTTGACTTACTGAACCTTACAATCAGCATAGGGGAATGGCGTTCGCAATCATCTACCTCGATGTGTCTAAGGTCTTTGACCGTGTCCCTCTTTTGCGCCTTTTATCCAAAGTAAGCACCTTTGGCACCACGGATCCTCTCTATCCAGGCTCCCGTCTCACCTGACCCAAAGATCACAGGTGGTCTCCACTGACGGCATTGCCTACAATCCCAAACCTGTTGCTGCTGGCGTCATACAGAGCAGCGTGCCTAGTCCCCTGGTACTCCTTATGTATATTAATGATGCGCTAAATTCAATATCTCACGTCGTCTCCTTCCTGTTTGCTGATGACATAGAAACAGTCTACCATCTCAGGTCAAATGAATTTAGTACTGCAGTTGGAGACATTTGTGCCGATTTGTCTGCTTTAGAAGACTGGTGTACCTCCTGGATAATGAGGTTCTCTGCCGATATGGGCGAAATACTCACATACAGGTGTACACTACCTAAAGATTCAATTTTACTACGTGGATCTCCTATTGCATGCGCGCCCAGAATCTGTGACCTTGGTCTCAACTACTCAGCATTCATAAATTTCCCAGAGCACGTAGTCGTTCAGTCGACTGAGGCTACGAGAAATGTAAGTCTGATTTTTCGCACAATGAAACTGTCCGACAGGATCCTCAGCATTCATAAAACACGTTCGATCACTCCTTGAGTATTACACCTTGACATACTCCAGCATGTCAAAGTCGGATAGGACCGCCACTGAAGTAGTCAGAGGCGCTTCACTAAGCAAGTGATAGGTTGGTTGACGACTCTGAAATAAGAGGAAAGCTATCTAGCCCTCAAACTTGAGCCCCTACGGTAAAGGCGACTGAAAATTAATTTGTCTTTTCTGCATACCTTGGTGAATAGGTGCTCCTTCTCCACCGACCCACCTATATTCTCCCTGCCAGCTCCTGCCCTCTCCGACACAGGCCTCTAACCATCCATACAGAAATCGCTAAATCCTTTATAGGCTTGCATTTCTTTCTTGCTGTTTATGCCAAGCATTGGAACAAACTTCCTATTGGCATTCGATGCATTCATGACCAATCCAGCTTTGAGGCTGCCCCAAATACTTACCTGTGTCACCCGGGTCCTTCAATCGACCGACAACCATATCTCGAAAGGGCGTGCTTTTGAGTCAGACATCGATTTTTAAATACACGGTCCATCCTCCTATTTTCAATTAGCATCAGCTTTCCATAGAACTTCATTGAGGGCGCAAGAGAACCTAACATACTACATCATTATGAACGACATCTCGGATTACCCCTCTGACGGAATAGTAGTAAACATTTTAGGGCAGATCTACAATTGGCACAACACTATGCCCAATGCTTCCCAACTGAAAGACGTGCAAATACTATGGCTGCGTCTTCCCCGCTTTCCTATTCTTTCCCATGCATCTCGGCCCTCTTATTTACTTGGCTGCATTGTCTTTGCCACTTACCACGACCCCTCAGCCGGAACACTTTCCAGACTGCCGTTCTCTCTTTTTCACTTTCTATAGGCTCCACGTTCTCGAGAAATACACCATTATTAATAAAAAAGCAACAGAAATAGACTAAGCTACGCCGTAATCCAACGGTTACTTCTATTCTCAACACATCAGCCTCCATACTTCTCCATTTGCGTTGCCATTCTCTGTATTAGGTCAGCAGCGCAGAGAATGTTGACAATGAACACTGTCAAAAAATCCACAGTAGTACTCTGGTGTAATCACCAACTCCCTGCAGCTGAAAAACTGCGTCATAATGTCCACCTTGTCGCAGCACTGCCCCAGTGAATCCACGACAGAAGTTCTTTATTATTAATCAACCTTAGGCTAGATGATGTCTATTTCTCGGCCGTTCATTAATCGCCATGACCCTAAGCTGGCACCTAAGCCAGACGGCGCCTCTCTCTTATGTTTCAGATCCCGCGCTGTTAACAGTTCCGCTCCCGTAAGAGCAACTCCAGACCTACTAACTTCTCGCTCCTGCTAGAAAGCCTCTGGCCAGACCTGGCGCACGATTACTGGTCCGTTCAACACAAACCGCGTCGGTAATCCTCGTGGATGCTATTACTCAGCTGAATATTCATGTATGGTTAAAAAGTTACTACTGCCGCTGGAATGCCTTTCGCGTCCCTCCATATTCCTGACACGCACTGCCGTCTAAATTCAAAAACTGCGACAACGAAAATGACAGCATAAAAGATGTTTTTGGCTGGTGTATTTAAAAACGTTTACTTCTTACACAGAAGGTCCCTCAGTTGCATCTCTCAGTTCAGTTTGCCAGTAGCCGCATAGGGATGTAATCAGCCGTTCTGAGCGTTCCATATTCTTTCGCCAAAACGTTTCACAAAATTTCATTATCCATATAGTTCGGCAGAATCGATAGTGTTCCTCCGCTTTCCTCAGCATTTTATTTGCTCTTTATTGTTGTTAATTGCGACTCTTTCATTCAACGTGCATGGCGTTTCTTTGACTTTGACTAAGTTCAATCCAATTGTCATATCTTCTCTGATCTTCACGTACTCAGCCTAACTTTTCTGACCATCACGTCACGATCTTAACGTTTGCATGTCCGGCCATTTCTCAACATCCGCCGCCCTCAAGTGTTGCGCCAGCGACACGCACATTTAGTGCACTTAAACACGAAATGACTTACATTCCGTTGCTTATGAGCAGTTTCGGAAAACCCTGAACACCCCTGCAAAACAGTTTGTGCAATTTTGAGTTTTGTCTGGCATACCTGTACAATGCATATTGCTTTGCCGGTTCTGATTGCGTCTACCGAGTAATCCCACGTAGCATATATATCCTCATATACATTCCGATTTCCAATATTCACTTTTCCTCTGCCTCATCCGTGTAAAAATTTGATCTTGCCGCGCACAAGCCTCTCGCAAAGAGAGAAACATATAATATGATCGAACTAAGCAGGGAAGTATAAAGTAATACGCAACAGTCAAAGTCTGTAGGCCTGCACCGGCAGCCTGAGCCGTCGTGGTCCGTCCAGGGCTTGGTAGGCAAACAGCAGAAAACACAATTTAGGAGATGCCAGGATAGCAAAAATACTAGAGAGGCAACATGATCAGCCTCGTAGAAGAACATTTTTAAATAGAATATGACGGAATAAATTAATGAAGAGGGAACTTGATCTCCAATCAGCTGATTTGGTGGTTATTTGAAAACTGTTTAAAAACTGAAATATTTATGTCAGTGAAATCGCCGGATGGGCAAACTTTAGTTAGTGTACAATAGTTCCAGAGCTAACATTTGTGAATGATACCAAATATGAGCCGTTGTGGCAGTCAAAGGAAAGATTATAAGGGTGGGTGAGCGACAGATAATCACTCGACGGCATATTAAATAAATTAGTATAGGGGACAAATTCAGCAGTGGAAAGAACTTTGAAAGAAAAAATGTGTAAACTTGTTGCATTAATTATCTCATTGTTGCCCATTAAGTGAAATATAGAGCAGTACAGAATACGGGGCTGACCAAAATGGAGAATTGACTCGCAGACCATGGTAGCGCTGAGATATGATCACATTCTTAGACGGGTTTGTGCAACATAATTGTGCGCTAAATCCTTGTCAATGCGTTTTGGCGGTGATTCGGGATAGGAAATAGTAATCAAGTGCACACAGACGCCGACAAATGTGGCGATACCCAAGACGGTGGGAGATTCAGAAATTGGTCGCCACTTGGAACACGAAAAAAGTAAAGAAATCCTGTAAGAGCAGGAGCAACAGAGGGCGGCTCGGTAGTCTATCACCAACGGAATTTGATAGATCCCATCATCTTTTAATAGATTAACAGATCATAGGTCTCCCAGAGTGGCATCGCGTTAGCTGCTTTGTGTCCATCATTAAAAACAGTGAAATGAGGAGAGAGCGGTGACTTCATTATGATGGATCCAATCAACCCGCGGGTTTCTAAACTGATTGAGAATTGACAAGTGAAGCTGGAAAAGGGGACTTTTAGAGGGCTGGAGAAAGTAGTCTATTTTCGTAGTTACTAGTGCTTGCGGAGAGGCTAAAGAGTTGTGGGAAGAGGAGATGCCCGGGCAAAGTCTGGTTGGGATAAGGTAGAGAAGGCATGGAAGTTTTGATTAATTCCTTGGCATCATCAAACAGATGAATGAACCTGATGGCATCCGAACCACTAGAGCTGGCCATCGGGGGCAGAAATCTTAGGTTGATAAATATGCTGAGTAAAGGAGCAAAGAAAACGATGCAAATACGGGCAAGAGTGTCTTGAAAACGTTTCGGGGTGGGCTTAGAAATAAAGTTTGGGCCTGTGGTACAACGAGCGAAGATGAGAAGAGGAAGATAGATATTGGAATCCGGTGATTCTCCAGATCTATCCTGTATGGCTCACGGATAGACAAGGAAGGTAAGCTGTACTGGCGGAATGTACAAAACCAGGGTCAGATAGCTGCGATGGCAACGCAATGCCTCTCTTGGCAAGAATGAGAATTATAGCTGGAAAGAACAGTCAAAATCAGGGTTTTTCACTTTTATGGTCAAAGAGATGAAGTGCGGCACATGCTTTAAAGTTTAGCTGTTGGATATAAGTGGGCTCGTGCCTCCCAGAACCCGAAACCAACACTGTTTACTGGGCAAAATGAGCTTCAGGAATTAATTTTAAAGACTGTTTGAGAGATGCCTATGGTGCCATTTAACCGTTTTTGAGTGATGGAGCCCTTTTAATAGCGAGTTTCAGGTAGAAGCTTATTCCACCTAGGTGCGTAGTTAACGAATAAGAACCTGAGCCAATTTTCCCACGGGAAATAGGGTAGGGCCCATGCGACCATCTTGTGATTTTGCGGTGTTGGTAGATACTTTCAAAAATAGGGATGCCTCAAACAACTTAAAAGCCACTAGAAAATTATATTCGATTCTGGCTTGCGGAACTCAAATGGCTTGAGGTTAAACAAGAAGCATCTCTTCTTATGACCGAGGTGAGGACTGTTTTCCAGTATTCGCTTAGTAAAGTATCTTTGCAAGTTTTCATCAACTATTCTATCGCACTATTGCAAATTAGAGTACCCAATGGCGCCATATTATAGTAGTGGTGTGACAGAGGTCACGTTGCTGTCTGGCTTGCTCCCTCGCAAACGAAAGGCTGTGTATCACTTCAGTATGCTTACGGGATCCAACTGCTTGCAGACCAGTTTGCTTTGAGAGATTGAACGTAGGTGAGTAACATAACCGTGAGTCATGTGGCTCACATTTAATGGGGACAAACTGTCCCCAAGTTTGAGGGAGCCTGGCGGAGCGAGACATTTATAAGTGAGGGTACAACCCTTCTCGACCGACAATTCCCCGAGAAGCGAGCGAGTGTAAATTAAGTGCAAATTTCTACATCGTAGAAATTAAAGCACCGGTGTGAAGATTGTAGATGATATTTATATCTTTACCATAGGAAAATTATAGAGAACAGGTCGTTTATATACGGAGGGAATACTATTCGACTGACAAAACTGAATTAAACCACCCCAACTGGTTATAGGCCTGGGTTTTGGTACGAAGTGGTTGACGTTCACGCTATGGATACTCGAAATTAGGTAAGAGGCTATCCAGGAGCGAAAGAAGTCAGTAATCTCGTAAGACTGGACTTCCGGGAGCAAACCGGAATGGGACGCCTTACTAAATGCCATAATCATCTCCAGAAAGGTCACAGTCACTGCTTTGCCATCTTTTGCAATCATGGCAGTAAGATTCAAAAAGCCATGATGATTTTTGTTGAGGATGTTAGTGCCTAGTGGATGATCGGTAAGTTTCGTTTATCAATCTCCCCATGATTCTCGGCACTGGTGGGGTGACATTTAGTGGTCAGTGATTAGCTCGGTGGAGTGGTGGTCCCGGCCGTTTGCTAGCTTGATAATGCTTCTAGGAAGGAAGCCGTTCCAGCTTTGGAAGCAAACCAACGGGAGTAGGGTGCTGCAGCAATCCTTTTTAAAAAAGTCTAGCGGGGGATGCCTGTTCCCAAAAGATGCGACTGAGTGAGAACCAGAGGCAAACTGATGAGTGGTCAAGTCGTGAAAGATTGTGTCTTATTCCGACCGATACCTTGGTTAAGCCAAATGAAAAAATAAACTCCACTGTTGATGCACCTCGTTTGAGACGTAACTTGTTGAATCTATCTGCACGGACGCATCGCACTCAGGAAGGACAAAAGATGATGAGGGCTCAGCTACGAGGACCAAATTATTTCGGGGACATTGAATTTCCAAGCTATCAGTCAGACTGTTGAGACCACTGTTGAGACCTACTGTTAATTCACACAAGGTCTTCTATAGCCTACAGAGTGGGTTGACAGAAGTGTGTGGTTTTGGAATTGTCCTTGAGATACACCAGGCATCCTTTCCTTGTTGGCAAACTCAGTCTCCAAAGAATTGAGAATAACCGGTTATAGCAATACCATCCCTGCCAGAAGAGTCTGTCAGCCAGGTTCCAGCTAATAAAAGAAAGTCCTAATCTCATGTTGGAATAGACAATTGTATGTAACTTATTTCTTCACAGAAGAAAGGGTGTTTATGGATAGCAGTCTAAAAGGTTGATGTATTCTTTTTCACGTACGAATCACTAATGAACCGATTCTCTTTCCTTAGACCGCTGTCTTATCTTTGAAAAGAATATTTTTCACAGGGAGGAAGATGCGAAATTGCGTAACGGGTTTTGTAATCCAATGTACTCACTGAATGTTTGAAGTCCATCTGGATGGAAAGCGATATACAGCTATTTAACGTCATGCGAAACTTTCCTGGCGGTGCCCCACGCTGGAGAGCCGCAGGCCATGAAGGTTTTAAAATGTACCATTGGGCCTTTTGGTCCGAAATTCGTGGCACGATGGAAGGCAAAGAAGCGGTTAGGAAACATTTGACTGGATAGATGAGGCGGATGGAAGTTCTAAGTGCTATATACTTAGACGTTCCGGGCTTGGGCATAGCATCATTAGGATGGAAGCAGCTCTTCCACGCCTCATTGCTGCTGTGCCCTCCAGCATGGATCCAGATGAAATTTAAAGGTCTCGAAATCGGAATAGAAACTTGCACTCTTTGCGTTATTTCCCCTTTCACCATAGGATTAGCATGGCTGGCATTTACACGCCCTGCGATCCTGAACGGCGTTCGGAAAATCAGTTAGCCACAGCGGGTGAAGAGGTGCTTTGGGGTAGCACTTGAGTATTTTGGGCTGGGTGTACGGTGGGTGAACTACAGTTTTAAGTGCACGCCGGTCTACTTGGAGGCCTAATGGGGCAAACCAATGGGTTTCCGGCTCTCATGGTAGATGTTGGACTTTCATGGATTGGTCATCCTGTAACCTGCGGGCAACTGGATGAGAACCTGTCGTGTACACGGTAAAAGACATCGAGGTATTTCAGCGTTTCCCAGGGGCTGCAGAGGAGAAGACAAACCCAAATATTACAAGTCATCAGTCATTACTTCAGTTGGTTTAGCAGGCGGGTCATGCCGATGAACCGCGCAGAATTGGGAAACTGGGGTTGCACCACCATTAGGAGCTGATCTTTTGATGGAAGACGTTTCTAAGCCATGTTGACAGCCTAGGTTGTGATTAACAGGAATTGCGTGAGGGTAGCTATTAATTTTGTCTGTTAATAAATTTTTCGCGACATTTTTGTCAAGTAATTGCGATTGAAAAAGTATGAGCATCACTGGAATCGAGTTATATATGTCTGCTATAGCGGAGCCGGTAGTGCAACAAGCTAGCTGCTCGAAAACTCATGAACGTGAGCGACAGAGGATTTATAAGTTCACGAGTTTTGAATACATTTTTTAAACAGTAAATCCCTCCTTGGGTTTATGTATCCATGGTGTGTGTCCGTTGCTTTCAGATTGCTCGGGCCGTCCTCTCCCGCGAAATCCATGGGGTAGGTCACAAATATAGGCACAGGGACTATGCCCTCCATGGATGCCAACTGGCCTGCGATGTTCAGCATTTTGGTTTTGAATTCCATTGCACTTTTGCAGGATGCCCGTAGAAAATCTGTGGCATCTATCGGTTTTCTAAGCATCGACTGTTTTTGCCTTTTCTGGGCAACACGACCTTTTGTTATTTTGAACCTGGAAGAAACGGATAATTCCAGCAATTGCAAAAATTTACTTCGACCGGTGCAGTTGCGGTTACACAAGTAAGATATACGAAATTCTCAGTGGGGCTCAAGAGTACTTCTGCTAAGAAGAACAGACATTGGTTACGCCGCAGAACAATGTCCTAAATAGCTTGGGTTTCGGGCTGCAAGGAGATGAACTGTCTTCATTTTGGGGTTATTAACACCTATTCGTATCTGTCCATGTAAACAGGAAGCCTCAGACCGTTGCCTGATGCTTGTTTACTTGATCCACTGTTAGTTTCTCTGCCCGGGTGTTGTACAACCTCTGCGGAGCTGAGCTCTAAAAAGCATTTTTTACCTAGCACCTAAAACTACTCTTTGCTGGTCAGCTTACATAAGCCCATGGGAAATCACCGCCTGAAAGACAAATGTTTTTAGACCAATAATAACGCCCTGCCACAGCGGAACTGCTAACTGCAGCCTATTGACTATTGGACATTATTTAAAATTGCACTTATTACACTCCCACGTATTTGTCCTCTTCCCATCGTTCTTCTTTAATATCTGTGCCATTGTGAACCTCAAAGATTGTGCTATGACTACCAGTATCTCAGTGACTAATGACATACCCGACAATGTTCTCGCTGATTGAAACCAGAGCCATCAAATTACTAGATGTTGCGTCACACCTGACTCCGAAAGCGTACCTCGAGAAAATAACAAATTTTTAAGCAGAGTATTTTCCAATATCCTGGCTCTTTCATCGAATATTTCAAGATCCAGATTATTGCACCGTTTCTGCGGAATTATTTTGTGTGCACCTTACTTCAGGGTTATTCTGGAATTCTGCTCATTTCATTTCCTCTACCAAGGCTTCCCAACCACGGTTAATACTATGCAGCTCCAGCTTTGCCTCTGGCCGCACGTATCAGTGAATCGAGCAAAATTCATACCTTTCCGAAGATTTCCATTCGCCGTTGTCTTACAGCTTATGTTTCCCATAACATTGTTCTGTGTAGATGAAACATCTAAAACTCACAGCAGACTCAAATGGGAACGAGCGTTTTCCCTCCGTTTAAGAACTCGTGGGATGAAAGCTATCTCTCAAAATGGCTGAGGCATCCTGTTGAACTCAACTTTTCAGACTACGCACGGATGCAACCCGGATTTCCCTATACAAGAGCAAAAAGTGCACCATTGACGAAATTGGAGAAATTTTATATCCTATCCCGTTGTCAGAATGACCCACTAAATTGCTTCATGCCAGATGTCGCGCACCACTCGCATCCACGCGCATCTCATTAGCCAAATTTTCTACAGTTGCATCCGACACTTGCTCCTGGTTCTACTTTCATGAATTCCGTAGTTATCATGGCACGCCTCCCTCTTCAGGGCCTCTGTTAATATAGAAGAAGTATTTAAGAGTGAAGCTTCAAGGGACATGAGATAAGGAATCTTGACCCCGACTTCAGCCAATAAAAACCGACCTGACACGCCTGTAGTCCTCGGTGTCTATCTCTGGAATGTTACGCTCTGACTCCGTTCAATCCCCTCTCATTGAGCTCACATACCTGGCTAAATTTCCTGGCAATGAAATCTTGCGCCCTAGGTACTCTGGAGGCAGCCATCCTCAGTTCATCCCCCCTGTTCCACCTGACTTTGTAATGCCCAATTTTTGTGACAGCCAGTCTTCAATTCACCAGATTTTGTTTTGGTTTTGCACGTCCCACTTTGCTCACCCTATTTTTCAGCCGTTTGCTGTCACATTAAGGTAATATTCACGTAGGATAATAATAATAATACTGTATATTTCTAGTTTTCGTGAGGCATGCGCAAGGCAAGATCAACTTTTTACAAGGACGATGCACAGGAAATGTAGATGATAGAAGTCGAATGGGATAAGCGGGTTGGAGCAGTATTGAGTTATTGCAGAAGCTTAGTGGAAGGTGAAATGAGATACCGCAAAACAAGAGGGGAAGTACAAGTATGCCAATGAAAAGCAAAATGGTAGAAAACTCAATTTTCAAGACCGAAAAGGAATTTTCTGGGACTGTTTGCAAGCAGTGGACTACGAGCCATTTTGTGTTTAGGCGCACTAAATGTGCTCATCGCTGGCGCACAACATAGACGGAGCCCAACGGTGGAGGTATTGACGAAACTTCCACCCCCGCGAAACGGCCATGTTTTCGCGGGTGTTCAAACCGTTGGACGCAACTCATCCACCAGCGATAACTGATAATTGCGAACTGTCCACCTCGCGATGATTGGTAACGGTTGGTGCGAAATGTCAGCTGTTATTAGTTTTCAACGTGGTGAAAAAGTGATCAATCAGAAGGAGCGAAGCTAGGAGGATAATGTTGATGTTATTTTGTACAGAAAAATAAAAAATGTTTCTTTAGCATACCAAACCCATAAAAAGTATCGGCTGTGGTTGTGAAAATGACCTTTTTGCATTGCGTATTTTCGTTGATGGCTGGGAAATTTAAAATGTATATAAATATCTGTCTGCCCCGGGATTGCGAAGATGTCTACCTAAATATAATTCACGTATGTATATATATGTTTAAATATATATATATATATATACATGTAAACACCGTATGCACCAGGGTGATGCAACATTTATATTTATTTTTGCTGCGTATTCGTCACATGAATTGAGTTTGTCGATTTTGTGCGTTTAGTTATTGCTTAAATCGATGGAAAGTGGCCAAAATGTGCATATGTATATGTAAATATGTTTCTGTCTATATATACATATAGAAACGAAAACATGTAAATAAATAGATGTGCACCTATAAGTGTATAATGTGGACATTAACATGGCGGAACGTAATGAATCCATATACGTGTGTATAGTAGACAAATACCTATATGGAATTATATGTACACGTACATATATACATATTTATATATATATATAAATCCATATGTACACAGCTACGTATGTTTCCACTGGACATGAACATCATATGCGCTGTTGCATCGACATGCACGAAAAACCTATTAAATAAATGTTAATAAACATTTGTAGCCCCATGTGGGAAGACTACATATGCATATCTCCGTATAGCAATTAACGTCAACGCAAGCAATGATTTCCCAGACTGAAAATATATGCATTCACCCGTTAGCCACTTAGTCGTGCGATATATGCATATAATGCCCAAAGGCAAAACGAACGACCCCTCTGCCAACCCCGTGACATGCCTATCGCCATCTGTCTTTGGTCAGGTAAATATGGCGAACGACACCTATAAGCATTTCTAGACAAACGCAAACCTGTCTGCCTCAGCACACTTCTAACATTTGCATGCGTACAGTAGACTAGTTTCGCTACTCCTAAACGACTGAGCACTGAAACCCCAACCCTTGTTGCGCAAGTGAAAGAAGACTCACGACCAAAAACCTAATTCACACAATGAAGTCATAACAGGAATAACCGATTTTGGAAATCGGTGCCAGTAATCAAATAGTGGTGGCCCCATAGAGGTTGTGGGGGCGTTTTCGTCAAACCTGTCCCTCCCGCGGTCCTTGTTCCTTGCATCTCCG